>MU227685.1:4983206-5009143 GCA_018584345.1 Thuja plicata
GTTTTTGAAAGGAAACTATTGTATCTTGCAGCAATCTATTTTCAAGTTCCATGTCTTGTTTTTATGTAATGAGTTTTTGAAATGCAATGAAATAGTTCTTGGTTTACATTCTGTGTTCATAGTTTAGTAGAAACCGACCAAGGGGGCCCACTTGGGAGGTGGAATAGGTTAGAATAGAATAGATTTCATTTCCAGCATTTCCAACGTTTCTAGTATTTCAGATAGAAGTTACAATTTCTTCCTGCAGCATCGCAACTTGTGAGTGTTCCTGCAGCATCTGCAAGAATAGTTATAATAGATGTTTTAGGTTGAAATCATAGGTTTCAGTAGAGTTGCAGTTTATAGCATTCATTCCAGTAAGAAGATAAATGTATTCTTTTCCTGTAGCACTAGTGTAGGTTTCTTTTATGCATTTTTACCTTCCTGCAACATAACCAGAATGCCTCCTTAAGGAACCTAGTGCACATATCGTGCCGACCATTTCAAGTATACGTCCCTGGGTTGACAAGTTAAATGCACCTCATAATGGGAAAATTAGTCCTTAGATTGAATGAACCATTCCTAAGAAAGGCCTTGAGCATGATTATTATACACCTATTGTGAGGCGGTTCAACCATCAAAGATAAGCTCATAGTCACTGAATAAGGATTCACCAACTTTGAAGAAAGGTGTAGAAAAAATAACCAGACCCTCACTAAAATTTACATACCAAACATGAAAGGAGAACGGTACTACTACTGCACCAAGACAAAAGAGGAAATATGTGCTAAAGAAAGATGATAAAGATTATTCTGATAAAAATCCAAAACAATTCAAGGTAGTATAGAATAAGCCTTCACAGAAAATTGATGAGATTGTAGAGACAATCAAGACAAACATATAGTTAGCACATTCGAAGATAAAAGCATATTCTGACCTGACTACTGAGCACAAGGAAAAACTAGAAGAAGAAATCATAGGTATGATGATTAACTTTAAATAGGTTCCAGTTGAGTTTTATACTTCTATTCCATCATAACTATATAATGGAATATCATCAAGATGGACATATGCACTCCAAACTAAAAAATAGATGAGAGAAGAAGCTCTCACACTTATAAAAGGTGAGTGCATAGTTGAGGAAATTCATGATATAATGAGACAATATGCTAAGAAATTTCCTAAGAAACAAAGAAAACTAAATATTCTACAAGGAAACATGAAGGAAGTGGATATTGAGAACACCAAAAATTGGAACAAACTGTTGAATCCAACTAAGGACATTCAGGATACTGAGCAAGTAAATGATGTTGCATCTACAAGATTGAGCACAAAACCTATAATAGTTGATGATGCAGAAATAGATTATGTTTTAGACGGTATTCCTAAGCTCTTGACTAATTTAGGTCACCCAGAGATCATAATACTTGATGTAACCAAAGGTGATTTGATGATAAACCCAAGGAAGATGAGTCAATCAGAGTAACCGAGATGATGTCATCCCAGCCTGTAAGGTTCTCACATCCTATGTCAAGGCATCTATTTCCTATGAAGCATGTGGAGGATCATGTGGTGTCTATGGTGCTAAAGGCACCTGCTATGCTGGAATCTATCCCTACAAAGGAGGAATCTATTGTGCCTGAACATGTACTTGTGGAGGAGCATGTGCTCCTAGAACCTGTCTGGCAGCATCTATCTGTGCCTTCCTACCATCTCTATGTTGATGTCTTTGATGTCCCCATATTGTAGCTGGTCTAGGATGAAATTTTCCCTGAACTTATCCCTATATCTATCTCGACTGACCAAAACCACCACCCCTATCTCTAACATGTCCACCCCACATTTGAGGTCCCACCTGTCCTTTTCCTAACACCCTAGGAGCTCTCTATACTCTAGGAGCTCGCTATCTCAGACTTCTTTTCCCACCACCTCTTCCACCACCATCTCTTCCATCATCATCAGATGTATCATCCATATCAGGAATGGGTTATGTTGGATTAGTAAATCTAGTGAATTTGTGGTGTAAGAACCACTCTCTATACTTCGCAGACATCTCAACATCAACAATGTGATCTAACATGTCCCATCAGATGAATCCCAATCTTTCAATCTTAGTGCATGCAAATTGATAATTAACCTAAGCTCCCCATATGGATCTCTCTTCCTGAACCCATGCATATAATACCATACCCTACAGCATATCCTGAACTCGGCCATACTACCTCAAAACTTGACTAAAGTAGAATCTCTCTACAACAAATGGTGATCAACCAATCATCCATCGAGGGAAAAACATATAGGGAAGCTCATCATCATCCTCCCACCATTCCTCACATCCAAGGTACGGTCTCCAAATGACCTGATCGATATCATCAATCATGTGATGCCAATACTCAAGTTTTCCCAAACAATGTTGGACAACCATCCCATCAAAAAAAAAATATGGCCATCCTCGACCTCAAATACAAGCTACTATAGGTCTTGTAATAGGGATATGCTCCCAGGTCCATAACTGTAATAATATCACACCGGATAATAAAGTTTCACTTTCTCTATATACAGCCTCATGCAAATCATGATAAAGTTGTGCTAAAATACAAGAACCCTAATCAAATTGTCGAGGATGTGCAATCAAGTCCTCTAAGATCCAACCCCAGCCAACTGAGAAACTGTGACCTCGCCTGTTAGGAAGTAGTAATCCTCCTATCAAGGAACCTAATACTGCTAGAAAAGTAGGGAATAAAGAAAACTTTTACCATGTGATCGTATCATCTCTGATTGTGTCATCATCAAAGACACATCTATGTACACTATCATCATAAAATTGATTGTAATAAACCCGCTCTCTTCGAGTCGGGATACAAAGCAATCTATAGACATCCTCGGGAGTGATAGTCATCTCTCCAAGTGGAAGGTGGAAAGTATTATGCTCAGAGTGCCTACGCTCTACCAAAAATTTCAATAAACCCTGATTCAGTTAGAACCAAGGAAGCTCAAGAAGGAAAATCAATCCACACTGCTCTATAACGCGTAACTATAGATCCGTCAACTCATCAAATAAGTCAAGGATCCAAGATGCTAGATTTCATACATATAACCTATGAAAATGTGCCTATTTTGAAAAACAAGGGAATTATATCAGTATCATTATATCATTGGATTATTCTAATTCAATCAAACCAATTCAATCAATCATTTTCTCTTTTTGAGTGCATCAACTTATTGTTCCTAACTCTAGATCTTGAGAAGGGACCAATATGATCAGTTATCCTATCAATCAATTTTCCATCCTATCAGATTGACAAATCAAACATCCATTTTTATAATTATCCTAATATCCTAAACACTTGTTCGCATTACTAACCACATCTATCTATCTTGGAAATCAACTCAATAATCTAGATAATCAATCAGAAAGCAGTTGGTGCTTCTTAAATCAGGTTTTCATCCAATTTTCATTATAGGCGTCACTTGGCATAGTGTACATGTCATTTCATGCTATGCATCATTTGATCTTTGACAGACATGATTTTATATATCAGAGGCATCACTTTATAGTGTACGCGGAATTTATTTATCCTACGTGGCATTTCAGACCTACTAGGCGACATTTAAAACATAATTTTGCCCTAAGGTTTGTTAGGTGACATTTCATGGATCAAATGCAAAATTTACCCTAATCTTAAGTGGCATTTTGCTATGCATAGGCATCATTTCCCAATGTGGAGGCGGAATTTAACCTATCTACACATCATTTAACCTATGTTACACGTCATTTAACCTACACTATCCTAGAAAGCATGTTAGAATGCAATAAATTCAAGCAAAATGAAGCAATAAATGCGCTAGGAAGGTTAAAACCACTTACCAAAGGTCCATACTTAGGGGGTCTCTGATACCGCCATTCTTGCTCGAACCGATGCTCTCAAATAGGGAGCACCATCACTATCAATCTCTACAGGATCAGAGAAAAATCTCTAGGGTTAAAAGTGAAAATGAATAGTAAAAATGGGTTTTGCAACCTCTTTAACCTATTTGACCTAATTTTGGGAGAGAATTTGACCTAATCTGCATTTTTCATCACACTGGGGCATGTTTTGTTGCCAGGATCATCATCAATATTTTTTAGAAATGAAAACATATTGGATCTTTTATCTATCACTTTTATCATTTTTTTCCATTTGGAGATCAATCTGTTTTATTTATGAGGGGGCATTATCATAGTATTAAATCAGGATCTGCATCAAATCTGGGGCATTAGAATTTCAAACATCATCAGTGAGGCATTTCACATCTTATCAAATTAGATTTTCAAATTAGTTTCGAATAAGGTTTTTATCAATCAGATCAAGGATTTCAAATAAATCAATCAAATCAGGTTAGCAGCATTGAATCAGGTTATTAGATCAGTTTTGTATCAATCAAGCATTGAATCAACAATCAGGACATTTAATTTTCCTTTAAAATGTTTTACTCTTTGTAAGCTACCAATATACCCTTAGAAGGATTTTAAAGAATGGTTAGTTCCAAATATGGGAAAATCTAAGGTAACTAGACCAACTATAGGGACAAGACTGCCCTCTGCACTTTTGGTTCTGCAAGACCAAGGCAAGTACACCTAATCTAGATAAACATACAACTTTACAACTCTCTCTAGATTTAAACAATAAAAAATGGTAAGAAAGTACTAAATGATAACCACTCATTCATTGACTCTCAATTACCATGAAGAACATACAACCCACAACCACAAAACTCAAAAGGCTTCTAAGATGGTTTTAATTAAAACTTTTCATAATATATCCAAACCCAATCAAACATGTATCACTATAGAAGGTACTAATTCCTTATCAATGCTTTATCCATTGGGAAATATCTCTAATGTAGATACAGAACACAGAAACCAACTATTGTCAAAGATTCAAAGCCATAAATAAAACTAACCTAGACCAAACACTTCTTACAAGATCCTTTTGCAAACCAAATGAACCTATGTCTTATCCAGAGGAATATTTAATTTGATTCTAGATCAAAACTAGGGAATAACAACATGCACATAGATAAACTCTATGTAATGAATTGGAAAATTCACAACTCAAGAAATAAGCACAAATGAGAGACTTGAATCTGGAATATTTGTATTAAGTGTGAAGAATCATTCTCTTGTATCAATCTGATTCAAAATATACACCACTTCAATAAATGCAAAAGACCTGAGACTTTCTATTCTATATTGACACAGTCTAGATAGAAGTCTACTATATTCTTTTCTAGACATAGGTATGAAACTGAATGCTTTTATGTACTTCCCAATTTGCTAGCCCTTTCTAAATGATTTTGGAAATCCTTTTATAGAAAAAGGATTGCAACAAGCCTCAGATCATTTAGGTCAAGAGCCAACAACCAAAACATTAATAATTCACATGAAAGACAAAATATGCAATAGAACCAACAACTGAGTTATTACCAGATAAATCTTATTGGATCATAGGGCCTTTGCAATAAATCTAGAATTTTTCTGATTGGCCAAGTAAAACCTTTGTCTTTATTCCTTTCTGTACAAAATATGATTTATAGTCGCCAATCACCTTGGGATGTTGGAGAACAGTACTTTAGGGTTAAAAATGTTTTCAAATATGATCAGAAACCCCAAACTATCATTCTCATCATAAATGCATTCCAAGTCATCAAATTTCCACCCAAACAGCACCCTACAACTACATAAATACAACCCAAAAAATTAGATTTATGTATCTACTATCTTATAACATGATACGCAAAGCCACCACTTTAAAAAACTCTAGGAAATATTTAAAAATTCAAATATCTGTTATAATGGTCATCCCTAATGTGGAAATCATCATCGACGACCCAGATTAAACTTTATATCCAACTTTAAAACATTGTCATCAATCATCTTTTAAAACACCCGCGAGCTCTAGCAGATCAAACACATCAACGACTCCTCGGACATCCACGTCGCACAATATTATTCCTTGGGAATTCTTTATCCTTTTTTACCTCTACTAACCAACCTGGACAAATGTCATTCAGGCATGATCCTGTAAAGACTATCCATTGTGCAACTCACAATCAAGGCATCATGCCTACTCTTAGATTGAAACATATATGCTTGTACTTTATGTTCTTTGAAAACCTGGACCCACGATCTCAGATGTCTACATGTCAAATGAGCATGATTTTGTGATGAATATCTTTCATTCATCTCTTGTTCAAGGAATTACGCCCACCGTTGGATCAAAATAGATTTGATCACTCATTAAATTCCTTTTGAAAATGTTGACCCTACAACCCAAGTTAGACACGTGGCACCTAGGCGTGATTTATTGAAGAATAAACATTGGAAAAATTTCTATCAAGGAATTACACCTACCGTCTAATTAGATTTGATCTATTTGACCTTTACTTTACCTTTAGCTCTGGGAAGGACCCACTATGTGCTATGTGGAAACCAGGCATAAACTCGTGATGAATACACAACACAAATCTTTTCATAGCGGTATTACACCATCCATTAGATCAAACTTGATCTGACTATCCTTAATTTTCCCTTGGCTTTACATTGGTCCATCCACTAACACACACATCATACAGTCACAATGTTGTGAAGGATATGCCCCCTACAGGTTTTAATCCCATAAACGTGCCAACTATTACATGAATTTTGATCTGACCTAACTTTATCTCACCTCAGACTTAGAAAGAGAAGGGCCCCATGATCTAAAAATGGACACTTGGCACTTAGGCATAAACCCTTAAAGAGTAAACTGGCTACATCTTGTGATCAAGGCATTACGCCTCACATTGAATCAACTTTAACTTGCATGACATCTTGTGAAGCAATAAAAACACCACAGGGACATTAAATCTTAGGAAATAATAAGAGATGGCCCCCCGATGTTGACTTAAAGCACATGGATTAAAGAACTCAAGTGACCCAAAAAGGTAATTTAAAATTAGAAGGAACAAAGGACCTAGGGTTTTTTGACCAAAATGAAACCAAGGGCTTGGAACCAAAGACAAATAGGGTTTAATAACCAGGCTTAAACATTGCAAAAACATAAGCAGGACTCAGAACCATGGAAAATTTAACAGTCCTAACACATGCCATTTTGAAACAGAGATAAGAAATATAAGATAGAAAGAGAGTCAAATATGCTATAAAAAGCATGAGCTTGAAGAATAAAATTATGAAAAGGTGTGTGTATGATAAAACCTACCTTTGTGGAACAAGCTCAAACATGCAAATGTTAGTGATAAATCAATCTAATCTATAAATATTCATAAAACTTGCAACTACACAATACCTTCCAACATAACCTCCGATGAGCCAAACAAGTGCACCCAAAACTTGTTGATTTTATCTTAGAGAGGAATGTGGGTGTGCTCTCCAACACAAAATAAAAATCCCACTATTACTTTCCTTCTTGAGATAATTGATCCTACAATGCAAACTAATGGAGGTGGTGAAGAGCTCAAGAACAAGTATGAGGAACTTGTCTCAAGCCTTCACAAAATGATGAAGATGAAAAATGTAAAACCAAGCTAGAATGATATGAAAGATCAAATGAAACTAAGGTTCATTTTTATTTACCTAGCATGTGATTTCTAGATTTAACTAAGATTGCAACAAAATATTAAAATGCTTAAAGATCCTAGAATTAAACTAGCATGAGAATAATGCATAAATGAAAGATGATTTACTCTTGGAAAGGCTCCTATTTATAGGATTTAGGGAGGACTTGGGTGAGGTGGATCACATGTGATATCCACATAGGTGTCACATGAGGGACACATAAGCCATGCAAGAGTCCAAGTTTGCTCACACATGTGTGAGAAACTTGAGATGTGATGGGTCAATGTGTACTTCAAGTACACATGTAAGAGATCTTGTCATAAATGTCATAGACCTGGTCCAATGAGGCATTTTTGGCAAGTGTAAGAAGGTGTCCTCAAGGTTGTAAGAAATATGGTTTAGGAACTTTTAGAAATCTTTGAAAATGTTAATTTTAGAAATTTTCTCACACATGTGTGAGCAAATAATTAGGACTAATGGGTGTAGGAATCCAAAAATTATTTTAATTAACCTTAGTTAATTAGTGGATAGGTCTTTTTGTTGAGAGTGATGTGGGTAGGGCAGGATCTAGGTCTAGATTTAGGATTAATCTAAATTAAATTTAGACTAATCATAGCTTAGTAGAATATTAGAATGTGGAGGGAATAAAAAAGTTAGAAATTTGTTTAAAAGGGGAATTTAATAGAGGAAAGGTATTAAAAAATAATAATACACTTAAGGAGGAGATATTTAATTTAAATTTAAATACTATAGAAGATGAACCAAATTTAATTAAATAGGTGGAAGAATATAAAAATATAATTAAATAAATAACTATAATGTTAAGGGACAATTTTGGGCATCTACATTTTGCCCCTCTTTGATGCCGCATTGAGGATGGCGTCTTGTCAATGAAAAAAAATACCACAGAGAGAATAGAAGGTCCTAAAGCAATGATGGAAAAGGAAAATGCAAAAAATATTTTTTGTGAAATTTTCTCAAAAGAGAGGCAGAAGGGAGGGAGAAAAATGGACAAGTGCATGACTTATGGGATGATTAGAAACAAATGGAATGAAAAATGGGGTCCAAGATAGAGAACAGGTCCCAAGGGGCCTATAAATAGTCCATAGGGGCCCTAGAAGGAGTCATTTTTACCCACAAAGAGAAAAAGGATGAATAAAAAAAGAGTGATGGTCAATCCTTGAGATCATATGTAGCTAGGAGAGCGCATCCAGACACACCAGTGGGATGCCAACATGCAACCTCCAGTGAGTACCCAGTCAAATTTTCAAATTTTTGCATTTATGACTAGTTTAGATGAATTTAATAGGGGAAAATTTGGTTGGGGTGGAAATGGTGATTAGTGGATCATCATCTACGTAGAAAAAGATCCACAAATCATCGTTCGTAGAAATAAAAATCTAACGATTATCATCTTTGTAGATGACAATATTTTGATTGTCATCTACTGGGACGAGGGTCAGGAGACATAGAAGAATATTGATGAATACTCATCTGCACTGATGATGGTCAACTAGGTTTACCAAGGGAAGAAGCCAGAGGTGTTGATCATGGATCAGTGTCTTTGACAATTGACATATGTGTCGATTGTTGTCTGCATGGGTCAATCGGTGTCTACACCGATTGACCAAAAAAAGATGCAAGGGAAGGGGTTTGGGAGTGAAAGAAAAGGGATGATGGGGGTGTTAGGATTCCCCAAGATGGAATAAGCTATGTAAGAAGGACTAACATGTGTGTTTGTGAATGTAGGAGGCAGGATCAGTATTTAGATCATGAGAGAGTTGGTCAGAGACTATGGCACTGGCTGATGATTTGAACTCGGTAGACTGGGGGAAAGTTGCACTGTGTGGGTTGGATCATGTTCATCTATGGTTGTGGTTGAGAGTGCATAATGTGATCATGTCTGCATAGATAGAGATTTTCCATATCCCTACTTCTAGTTTTCTAGTTAGGAGTGAGGGTTACATTATTATTAGTTTGTGTATGGGAGCATATCGATGTGGTAGGCACCATCAGGCTTCATGAGACTCACTAGAAATACAAGCCATATGTCTGTAGGTATAGACCATCGATTTGATATGAGTTGACAGATTGTATTGGCCATTGGCAAAGGACATTAGATGAGATGCAAGGGTTCAAATAGACTCTGTATGTAGGGTGTGAGGCATGGGGCACCAGGTCTAGAAGGAATAGGACTATACAGAGGATGGATTAGAGGATTTATTTTACCTTGGGCTTTCTCAGAAATATTGTTGGATCATAGGGAGGATAGCATATATGATTTCATGTATCATGCCATCATGGGTGTTGAGAAAGTTTGGTCAGATATGGGATGTAGTTTATGATTCATTCCCACATCCATTAGTTACTCAGGAGGTGGGAAGCTTATGGGGGATTAGGGTGGATTTACGGGGGTTAAATAATCATGGTTAGGGATGGAATTTCTGTCATGGCAGTAGGGATAGGATCTGGTGTGAGATGAAGGAGTGACTCTTGCATATGGTCAGTGGTGGGTCATTCATAGATCTATCAGATTGACCATCTGAAGGCTTATTTAGGCATATGAGTAGTCGGCGGGTGGAGAGGATGGTGCAGGGGTTGGAGGGGATGACGTAGATAATTAGGGAGATGATAAAAGTGGTAGAGGAGGAGATGGAGGAGAAGGTATAGGAGTAGGGAGCTGCAGGGAACAATTGAGGCTGGTGGTGGAGAGACGGCGGGGGCAAGTATAGGTACCCATAGGTAGATTCTCTCTAGCGATTTTGGGATAGGTACAAGGACCATTTTTGGCATAGGTATAGGGACCACCTCATGGACATGTGTAAGGGTAGGTGCAAGGACAACCTCCTAGATATGTTTCATAGGAGGTTCATGATATAGTGGTCACAGAGCGAGATAGTTTGCAAACAGAGATTGGAATATTACAGGGGTTACTAGAGACTACCCATGCAGTAGAGGGAAGTTTACAGGTGGATTTGGCCAGGGTATAGGTGTATTCATAGGAGAGGAAGCATGAGTGGATAGTGCTCAGGGTGATCTAGACACACTATAGGACCGAGTTGTTGCTAAAGAGTTCACTATTATTGACTCATATAGGGGTTATAGTAGGGTAGGAGTAGATAGAGAGGATGCAGGAGGAGATGGATACTCTGAGACTAGAGTTGTAGGGGGTGAGGGTAGAGAGAGATGTGTTTCAATGGAGATCAGAGGAGTAGAGAGGATAGAGAGAGATTGTAGTATAGGCTACTATTGGAATGGGAGTGATGCATGTTGTTCAGGATGCCTTTGCGGCACATAGAGGAGAGACCCGAGTAGTTCACAAGATAGATTATTGTTGATGTCTATACTATGATATTGTTCCTAAGTGTTAGAGGGTTGTGGTGTATAGCGAGAGATCTTCCATGAACAATACATGTTGGGGTACTTCATAGGCTTCAGTAGGGATGAGATCACCTTAGTACATAAGGGGAGAGGAGAAAAGAGGTGAAAGGACATCCTCTCAATCGACATCATGATCTATGCCATTTATTTTTTATACACATTATTTTTTTGATATTTTTGATGTACAATAGCATTTATGTATATTTCATAGAATCTGATGTATTTATAGATTTCGGGCACTTGATTATTCTTTCATGATGATATGTATATACATGATTTTTATGCTCCTATGTGATGTGTTTGTTTATAAATTCCTATATGCATATGTATTAAAAGGATGATGATTTTATTACTGATATTTATGGTCAAGGAAGTGTGTGATTATATACTATGTGATGGTTCTAACGTATCTATCATGTAAGGCTATGTGGATATATGCATATGTGTTGACTTATTATGATTATGGATGGATAATGCTTATATGTGTTTTATATGGTGAATGTTGTGTTTATAATGTATTTATAATGCAATATAAATAGATTATAATGATTAATGCAATATGGTGTATATACATTGATTAATGATTAATGCTATGGATAATAAAGTGATAATGAACCTAATGAACCTAAAAGATTAAATGCATCTAAATGAATATTATTATGTGATTTCTTACAATGAATTTTAAGTCAATACTTGAACTCATCATCAACATAATAATACAACTAATGCAATGAACGAAAGAACCTAAGTGAATACAATAAATCAGGAATCAAACTGGGACATTATTTTTTTGTGTATCAATCATAACCAATAGGATCATTCAACTAGCTTTTAGGAGGGTGGAAATAAATAGGAACCTTGCCAAAGGTAAAATGCAATATGACCCTAGCTAAAATGCATCTTATCTACATTATTTTTGTGGGATTATATTATGTTTATGTCAGAGAGCACACCCTAGTTTAATTTTCTAAGAGGAGGTATGCACTATGTCTTAGGAAACACAAGTGATATGGGTCCTTTGCATGGACTATACTCTTATAAAAATAGATAGATTTAGGAACATAGATGTAGGATTTCTGTCACAGTGGTACCAATGGAATGATACTCATGGGGATTTTTAGCACACCCAAATCTTTTTTAGGGATTTGGTGGTATGTGTATGAATCCTGCCCTCAGTGAGGCATGCATAATAATCACTATGGATCTAACAAAAATGTATTAAAACTATCACAAATAGATCGTATGATAAATGAAATGTATTCCAATAGATGTCATTCAAGATACACCAATATATTGAAGATCAAGGAAATTGTGAGTAAGTTATATTAAAAGACAAAGATAAAATCAACAAAAGGGCATCATGAAAAAGTAGTCATTCATTCCAAATTTCTTTCCATGAATAGGATTGTGTGATGGGGGATTGATAATCTGATGTTGGAAAGATACATCCCAATGAGGAATGATTGATTTTATGTCAAAACAGAGATTCACTGGCAATAGCTTGTGAAAGGAATAATAGCTGAGAAATTTAATATTAAGGTTGATTTGTGAAGACTCTTTTGCAATCACTATGTTTGGTAAAAATCTCAATATCATGGGGTTAAGATTAGTGTTTGGGCAATCTGATGATTGATATTTATTGTGAAGATGAAGAATCAGTGGAAAATGAATTAGGACTAGGTAGGACTTCTGCACAGATATGGAAAGTGTGGGGTTTATTATGGAAGAGAAATGAAAAGCATGAGGGATGGTTTGAATAGATAATAGATATGAATACGCAAGGCACCTGAAATAGGTTTTCACCAATGGTACTTATCCATTATGCCACTGGAGTGGTTTTAAAACATTGATGAACTTATTCTCTTTACTCTTTTTTACATTTTATTTTTATTTTTTTGATATTATCAAGGTGCTTGTTTGCCAGGTTTTCACTGTGATAATAGATTTTTCAAGACTTTTTTCTCATTTTTAGATTTTTTAAGGATAATTTTATACTATTTTTGGATTTTGCTATTTTTTTTTATTTTTTTTATTTTTTTTTACTTTCCTATTGTACAAGAGGAATTGTTGACGGACTATGCATAAAGGTGCTTGAGATGCAAGATATTTATAGGATTAGGGATAGGATCTCCCTCTAGTGTTTCAATCTGATATGCTCCAGATCTAAATTTAGTTGTAACCATGAATAGTCCCAACCAATTAGGCTCAAACTTTCCTTTCTTTTCATGGCTCTAAAGATTCGTCATGTTATTTTGCAGGACAAGATCACCAACTTCAAACTTACAAGGTTTGATCTTCTTATTGAACTGTAAGTTAAGGCAATTTTGATAACCTTTGAGATGGTTGAGGACATTGAGATGCCTCTCATCAAGGAGTTCAAGCTCTTGTAAGTGAGAAACTTGGTATTCTTCTTGAGACATAATATTCTTCAGGGAGATTCTAAGGGAAGGGAGATCAATCTCAATGGGAAGGATGGCCTTAGTACCATAGACAAGGGAAAATGGAGTGGCTCTAGTGGGGTATGAATGGAAGTGTGGTAGGCCCAAAGGGAAAGATTCAACCGAAGGCAACATTCAGAGCCAACATCGTCAACTAGTTTCTTCAGGATTTTTAGGATGGTTTTATTTGTATCCTCTGCTTGAATGTTACCTTGTGGGAAGTACTTGGAGGAAGAGTTTTGGGTAATGCCAAACTTCTTACATAGCTCTGTGAAATATTTTTTCTTGAAAGGGGTTCCATTATCTGTGATAATTTCTTGAGGGATGCCACATCGATAGATAAGATAGTTCAAAATGAACTTCAAAATCTATTTTCCAGTGGTGCAAGTAAGAGGAATGGCTTCAACCCATTTTGTAAAGTACTCTGTGGAAGCAATGATATAATTGTGGCCATTAGAGGAATTGGGAAATATTTGGCCAACAAGGTCAAGTCCCCAGTGGGAGAATAGCCAAGGTGTGATGGTAGGCTAAAGGGATTGGGAGGGGGTGTGTATCAAATTTCCATGTTGTTGACAAGGGATATATTTATTCACATAATGATAAGCGTCTTGCTCCATGTTGGGCCAATAGTATCCAGTGTGTAACATTTTCTTTGCCAAAGTGAACCCACTGTAATGGGATTTATAGATCCCTTGATGTAGCTCCTCTAAGGATGTTTTTGCTTCCTCTAAATTTAGACACCTTAGAAGAGTTTCGTCAAAATGTTTCCAAAATAGGGTATCACCAAGAATTTTGTAATGTTAGGTTTGACAGATAAAGTTCTTACATTGATTTTGTGTGAGGGTAAGTGGGGTGGTTCCATCCTTAAGGTAGGAATACATTTCTTGATACTAGGGGGAATTAGGATCAACAATTTACAATATCATCTCAGTCTTTGGTTGGTCATAGGAAGAGACCAGAACATTCTCAACAAGAAACTCACACCGTGAACTATGTTCAAACATGGATATCAAAGACCCAATGGTTTCCATGGTGTCAGTTGCTTTTTTTTTTGTTCTTGGAATCTGCTGGAAGAGAATATTTTTCAAATGTTGATTCAAATATTCAACCATCCAATGGTAGGAGATTAACTTGCCATCTTCCATTTGGTATTTAACCAGAAATTTCTTGATAACCAACTGAGAGTCACCAAGGACCCGTAAGCTGAGGATTTTCTATTGGATGGCTTGGAAAAGTCCTATCACCAAGACCTCATATTCAAAAATATTGTTTGTAGATGTAAATTGTAATTTATAAGATTTAGGGATGACATCCCCTTGAGGTGTGACAAATAAAATGCCTACCCCTAATCCTTTATGTGTGAAAGATCCATCAAAATAAATTTTCTATTGGATGCTTGGGGTGATAGTCAAAATGGATTTATCTGGAAAATATGTAATGAGAGGATGATCCCCTTAAACAGGAGCTTTGTCTAACTGATCTTCAATCACTTGTCACTTAATCAATTTTTGTTCTACATAGACAATGTCAAATTCACTGAGGATCATGACCCATTTAGCAGTGCATCTAGTAAGAGAAGCTTTAGATAGTAGATATTTGAGTGGATCGATCTTTGTAACAAGTTGTATCTTATGATTAAGCATGTATTGGTGCAGCTTCTGTGTATAAAATACTACATCCAAACAAGCTTTTTTAATAGGTGAATAATTTAGTTCATATCCCTCTAGAGTTTTGCTGAGCTAATAAATTGCTTTCTCTTTTGCATTGCTATCTAGTTGTGCCAAAAGAGCACCCAGTGCCACTTCAGTAGCGGATATGTAAAAATTAGAGGTTGGCCTAGAATAGGCAAAACTAGCACTGGAGGATTAGATAGATAGTGTTTTAGTCATTCAAATACTTTGTGACATAGGAAATCCCATTGAAACTTGATATTCTTACATAGTAGGTGAGAAAAGGGATGCACTTTATCATCCAGTTGTACATGAATCTTCTAATAGACTGGAGTTTTCCTTGTAGGCTATGCAAATATTTTAATGTCCTAGAGGGTGGCATCTCCAAGATGGTTTTTTTATTCTTTGGATCTACTTCTATGCCTCTATGTGGCACAATATAGCCTAACAATTTTTTAGATTGGATGCCAAAGACACATTTATTGGGATTGAGTTACAACTTGTACTTCTCCAATCTTTCAAATATTATTGTGAGGATTGAAATATGTGAGTCATGTGTCTTGGATTTTCCTAGAAGGTCATCCACATAATCTTCCATGATAACTGAACCACCTCACAATAGGTGTATAATAATCATGCTCAAGGCCTTTCTTAGGAATGGTTCATTCAATCTAAGGACTAATTTTTCTGTTATGAGGTGAATTTAAATTGTCAACCCAGGGATGTATACTTGAAATGGTCGGCATGATATGTGCACTAGGTTCCTTAAGGAGTCATTCTGCTTATGCTACAGGAAGGTAAAAATGCATAAAAGAAACCTACACTAGTGCTGTAGGAAAAGAATACATTTATCTTCTTATTGGAATGAATGCTATAAATTGCAACTCTACTAAAACCTATGATTTCAACCTAAAACATCCATTATAACTATTCTTGTAGATGCTGCAGGAACACTCACAAGTTGCGATGCTGCAGGAAGAAATTGTAACTTCTATCTGAAATACTAGAAATGCTACAAATGCTGGAAATAAAATCTATACTATTCTAACCTATTCCACCTCCCAAGTGGGCCCCCTTGGTTGGTTTCTTCTAAACTATGAATATAGAATGTAAACCAAGATCTATTTCATTGCATTTCAAAAACTCATTACATAAAAATAATACGTGGAACTTGAAATAGATTGTTGTATATCAATTTTCTTCCAAAAACTTCTATCTCTATTTTGTTCTAGCTAACCTCAAACTATCAGTCCAATCCCTATATATAGAGGATCAAACATTTATTACAAAAATAGAAAAGAAACTATCTTGCTAAGAACATGTCAGAGAAGAAGATGGAAAGGCAACAACCCGCAGCGTGGGTAGTAAAGCTCGGGTGACCAATTCAATGTAATGAAGAGCAGAGGGAATATAGGCACACTACATCCCTGTGTCCTGGAATAATGGCTCCATTGTAGTAGTTATGTTTCCTGGTGCTATAATGATCACTCCGCCATAGCTGGTTCTCAACAATCCTCCTTGAATGCTATCGACCACTCTTCGGCCACTTTCTCTCCTGTCAAGTTAGTTATGATACAAAAATATTCATGCAACAAGATTAATCAAATTAAATATCCAGATATTAGAACATAGATTCTGATGGTTTTATGGAATACTACACTATATGTATAATATTAGCAAAATATGTCACAAACATTGACCCATGGTTCATCAGTTCTTTTTGGACTTTATCACAAGTTTTTGACTGGTTAGACTCTCAAATGTTTTGACAAAAACTAGAATAGAGTATTAAAATTATACAAAACAAAGGCAATAATTTAGCCTTATCATTTGCCCCTTGGTTAATCAAATGCTTGTCCTCAAGCATTGCACCTTCTGGCAATTGACTTGTAGTCACCAACTTTAGTTCTTCCCCTCCTCTGGCTCTTAAAGGAGTAGTAGAATCCCCTTGTTCTTTCCCAAACTTCCTTTCTGTGATCTTCCTGCATCCTGTCAAATCTAGTAGTGTTGATATCATACAAGGGCCAAAGGAGCATGGGTGGCTACATTGTGAGAAGACACCAGAGCTCCTACCTGATTTTCCTACCTAGTGCTATGTACTTTGGTGCCCGGTGTATAGCTGCTTCAAGGTTAATGGGGCTATGTGGTTCTAATCTTTTAAATACCTCTGATAATCTGCCCCATCTACTTCTGGCACCGGTTAAGGCTCTTTGGAAGACAAAGTAGGACATGTTGTCATATTCTGCATAAAAATCTACTCTGAGTTTAAAAAATTTATCTCTAATCTCCTTTTTAACATTCCCATATGTCAGTCTGAACCAATCCCTCAGGAATACTTCTGGTTGACTGCTTTCTGCTCTTAATGGTAGGGGTTCTGTCTTCTCAAGATCTCTATAATTCCCCAATTTCCTATCATAGTTGGCCTCATTGTGCATCCATGAAATCAGAGCCCTTAGGTGTATATCCCCTATGTAAGGTAGGGGATTCCATTAAGTCTTTGTAGGGATGATGAAATTGTGGATGTACAACTCACAGAGTAGGTTTTGTTGCCAAGATGGAAGTGTTTGGTATAACCCATAGAATTCTTGGGCTGATTTGAACTCTGCATTTATATCCTTGAGGGTCATCATCAACTAGAATAGAAGGAATTGTTCTTTGAGACAAATAGTATAGACCCTAGGTGGAGGTCTATAAGAAATGACCTGGTCAGTTAGTTTAAGAGCATGGTCTATTCTCTGTCTCTGTTTTGCCAACTGATCTTTCAATTCTGCAATTTCCTTTTCCTGTTCTGTGATTACTTTCTGCAATTTCTTTTTCTCTTCTCCATTTAGAGTGGTTGTCAGCACATGTTTATTATATAACTGAAAAACAAGCATTTTTAGAGTAATCGAACCACTGCTTTCATCTTGGTTATTCTTCTTCCTTTGTTCTTTCCATAATTTCTCTAAGAATTTTATTAACCAAGTTTGCTTATAAGAAAATAAAGCATTTCTTGAGCAAGGTATCTAGTGAGTTGTAGGGATTTCTTCTTCACATGTTGGAACATCCTGATGGCTGACTCCTGGGTCATTCTGACATATATTTGGCTCATCTTCAAACTCCTCTTCCAGATTTTGAGGAATGTCAAGAATCTCAGACTGATTGGGAGAATCATCAGGAACAATATGGATAAGAGTTTCCTCCTCACATTTTTTGGGGGAAGAGGGCTGGCTTTTGGTGGGCACTTTAGGAATCTTCCCTCTCATCCTAGGGCTTCTTCTTACAGGGATTTCCTCAATTTCTATAGCCTTTTTCTTACTAACCCTTTTTGTTGTCTCTGCTGCAGGAGTAGTGGCTGCAGGAACTGACTTCATTCTCTTCTTTCTTGACACTTAAGGGTTTTGCAGTTCAGCTGCAGGAGTTGAAGTTTCTCCTACTATCTTTCATTTTCCTTTGGGTCAGGCAACAGTAGGTATATTGCTCATGTGAGTGGTTAAAGGCACATTTTCTTGTAAATTTTCAGTTTCTGCCCCTTGGTTATTTTGCTCGGCAACTGAATCAGGGGAGACTACATTACCTTGGTTATCTTGCACATTAGGGGCAATTTGAGGCTGAAGGGTTTTATGATGGATGAACTCTGCCCATGTCATAGTGGAGGCATCCCTAAGAGATCTTTCTATGAGTAACTTAATCAGGGCATGGTGAGTAACAGAGTTGTCTTTCCCTTTTTGGGTTTCTTCGGCACTAATGCACAGCATATTAAACAAAAAATTGGGTGCATTCATTGGGATATTATGTCGTACATAACTAAGCAGCTTAAAATGATGCACATGTAAATTAGAGAATCACCCTTCATAGGTGAAATACCTTATAATGTGCATAGCCAACTCCTGGTATGGTGGAGGAATGGACATCCTTTTGCATCCCTGCTTAGTGATTTCCAATGGAGGGTCTCCTGGTAGGGTGAATTGAGCCCTAGCTGACCTGGCATCATGGGCATTGGGATAATGTTCCCCTGTTGCTGGTAAATCGGTCACTTTCACTATTCCTTCCTCTGTTGCAACAACTAGAAACCCCCATACCATTGTGTGGCCCTCATCAAATGTGTTCAAAAATTTTGCTGCTGCTTCATCATCAAACTCCGTCAATTTTAAGAAATACCCCAGCCATCCGCAAGCATTAAATCTTCTTACGGCCTCTACGTCAGCTAGTAAAATATTATGAAACACTGGTTCATGCCACTATAATTGGCCCCTCATTTTACCAAATTGAACCTCTACTCTGTTCTTGATAATTACCTTCTTTTCTTTTGAATTTCAGACTAATTCACATAAACCCACAGACCCTCTTTCACATTCTTTTGGTATTCTTGATGTGAACAATAATAATGTACTTTTAACAGAATGAATCATATATATTCATGTGAGTGAGAGTTATGTCATGGTTTTAATACTGGGTCACATCTAGTTTGATAGTTAGGGGTTTATTCTGAATAACGATATGACATTTGACACTTGTGTGATGCGGCAGCTATATTTTAATTAAGACAATGCCAAAGTATAGATTTGGGGATCTTTTAATGAGTAAATAGAAATGACACTTTTTAGAAATTGGCACGCTTCCCTACCCCCTATGAAATATGGACAAGTGTCCTCACTTTTCTGACTTGGCAAAAGGTACGGAACTGGACTAAGGCGGCAACGATACATTTATTGCAGTATTCGATACAACCAACTAAATCTATGCACTAAAAATGGAAAGAAATTTGAAAAGCTTGTATCTGTAAATTGATCATCGCACGTGGTAGGAAAGATTGGCGAGAGTGGAATGATGGCATCGGCGGTCAGCATGCATCAGTGCACTATCTCTTTATTGAAAGCATGGAAACATGATGACATGGAAGGTGGGTGGATGAAAGATTAGGAAATGAAATGGGGTGAAAAAGAAGAATATAGAAAGTGAATGGAGAATTTGAACTTTATGTAAACATAAAGTTTTTATTATGGTCATGCGTAGAAGGAATTCTTATTGAAGTGCTGTAGGAAGAAGGTTGACACCTTCTACTGCAGGAAGTGTTACCTGTTGATCCATTAAAATTGGCTGGTTGAACTGTTGTAGGAAGTCTTCTTTCGTCTGTGGCTAGTGGTACAACTTTAGTCTATGGCCATTGACGAGTAGTTTGAAGTGGACAAGGTTGATTTTTGTCAATTGGACAGCTCCATTTTAAATACATGGCTTATTTCATGTGGACCCAGCCATCATGTTTGCAGCTTGCCTGGTATCTCCTAGAATCTGGAATCATATAACAATGCCCAATCTCCAACTTTGAATTGCTTATTCTTGATATGGGAGTCATGCCACTGTTTTCTTTACTTTTTGACAATTTTTGTGTGCTATAGGGTAGACTTGCACATTAATTCCAAAGAGTTGAGATGCAGAAATTGCTCTTTCTATGCTGCAGGAAGATCAATGTTTAACTCCAGCGCTATTCTTAATGTTTTGTGTTCAAACTCAATTGGTAGCATTGTTGTTTTTCCATATAACAGTTCAAATGGAGCGAAGCCTGTGGTGGTCTTCCATGTTTTTCTATATGCCTAGATGGCTTCTGATAGTCTGCTACTCCAGTCTTGATAATGCAAATGAACTGTATTTGTTATAATTGCTTCTATTTCCCGTTTTGTAACTTCTACTTGTCCATTGGCTTGAGGGTGGTAGGGGCTTGATTTCCAATGTCTGATATTATATTCCTTCATGAGCTCTGTTATCAGATTGGATGTGAATTATGTACCTTGATCAGTAACAAGCTCTCTTGGCATGCCATATCTTGTAAAAATTTCTTCATACAGAAATTCAGCAACTTTATGATCTCTTGCATGCTTTATTGCTCTAACTTCGACCCATTTGGTCAGGTAATCTGTGCATACCAGAATGTATGACTTCCCATTAGATGGAGGATCTATTGGACCAATAAATTCCATGCCCCATTTATCAAATGGTGTTACCACCACCTGTGGGTTTAAGGGAAATTCATCTGATCTTGTTGGTCGACCCATTCTCTGGTATTTGTCACACTTTCTTGTATAACTTGCTGCATCTTTGTGAAGTGTAGGCCAATAGTAGCCAGTTGTTAAAATCTTCTGTGTTGTTCACTTGGCTACAAAGTTCCCTCCACATGGTTCATTGTGACACGCATGAAGAATGTCATATGTCTCATCTTCTATCACACATCTTCTCATGACTTGGTCAGGTCCAGTGTAAAATAATATTCTATCAATCCAAGAGAAATGGAAGCTTTTCTCCATAAGCAGCTTCTTTTCCTTATAAGAGAAATGTGTTGGCATTTTATTAGCTGCTAAGTAGTTAGCTATATCTACATACCATGGATTTTGGACATTAATATGAAACAAATGTTCATCTGGAAATGCATCATCTATCAAAGTGGTATCTTCCTCAGCATGATGAAGTCTGGATAGATTATCTGCCACCATGTTTTCTCTCCCTGGCTTCTCAATGATTGTTATATCAAATTCTTGCAAAATAAGGAGCCATCTTGCTAACCTGCATGTTATGGCAGGTTTGTTCATGAGATACTTAATTGCTGCATGGTCAGTATGAACATATATAGGATAACCATTCACATAATGGTAGAATTTGTTAAGAGCATAAACTACTGCTAACAATTATTTCTCAGTCACTATATAGTTTAACTTTGGTCCATGTAGACTCTTACTGATATAATAGATTGCATTTTCAAGGTTTTTAGTCTTTTGTCCTAAGAAAACACCTACAACATATTCTGAAGCATCTGTATGTATGTGAAATGGAAATGTCCAGTTAGGACCCCTAAGTACTGGTGTAGTTGTCAAAAGTGACTTGAGCTGCAGGAAGGACTCATCACATTCTTTTGTCCAAGCAAATTCAGCTTCTTTGGTAAGTAAGTTGTACAGAGGACCAGCTATTTGACTAAAGTTTTGAATAAACCTCCTATAATAGCCAGCGTGACCTAAGAAAGATCTGACTTCTTTTTTCTTAGTAGGAATAGGGAGTGTGAGAATTACCTCTATCTTTGCAGGGTCTACCTGGATTCCAGCTTCGGAGATAAAATGTCCCAACACCACTCCTTCCTACATCATCAGAAAGCACTTTTAACTGTTGAGAGATAGGTTATGTTCCTCACATCTGATTAGCACTTTCTCCAAGTTCTTCAGAGCTTCCTCAAATGTGACGTTGAATGTAGTGAAGTCATCCATGTAGATTTCCATGCAATCATGGGATATATCCACAAAAATGCTGATCACAGCTCTCTGAAAGGTAGCAGGGGCATTGCATAATCCAAATGGTAACACTGAATAGACATATGTGCCCCAAGGACATGTGAACATGGTCTTTTCTTGATCTTCGAGGGCAATGCTTATCTGATTGTAACCATTGTATCCATCCAGAAAGGAAAAATATTTCTTTCCAGCCAAATTATCCAAAACCTGGTCAATAAAAAAAGGGAAGTGGTCCTTCTTTGTAGAATTATTTAATTCTTTGTAATCCACACATATCCGCCACTTACCTCCTTTCTTAGGTACAATTACCAATGGTGATACCCACTTGCTATCAGAGATTGGGTAGATGAATCCAGCATCCAACAACTTATGCAACTCTGTTTTAACTATTTCTCTTAGTGTTGGATTTATCCTCCTCTATGGTTGATGAAGTGGCAAACTTCCATCATTGATGTAGATTCTGTGGGTGCAGAGTTTTGGGTTTAGTCCCTCCATATCTCCATAATCCCATGCAAAATCTTTTTCATGCTGACTGAGGAGCTTTGTTAACAATGCCAACTATGATTGGCACAGCTTGTTATTTACATGCAGGCTTCTTCCAGAGGATAGTTCTATTGTTTTTGTTAGCTCTTCCATTAATACTTCAAGCACCAGACTTCTAACTATTTCACTTGCCAGTAATTGATCAATCATTTTTGGGTTTGCTGGAGGCATACAATCCTCATAGATACATAGCTGTAAACCAGAACTATTTGAAACATCTTTAGTCACAACACATTCATTGGTAAGAATTCTCTGTATCACATCATCTTCCTTGCATCTTTAGAAAATATTTCCTATGCAACATCATGAGCTGGGCTACTGGATTAAGCTCCTCCTCCTCATCTCCTAAGCCTGGCCAAATAGGTTCTCCCAAGTCTGGCTGGGGTTGGGCAGGAGGATATAGGGATAGTTTCCTTATGGCTTGTCCATTTGAAATTGCCATACTGCCTGATCTGCAATTAATTTTGGCATTAGTGGTCGCTAACCAAGGTCTTCCCAAGATTATAGGATAGCCAACAAAGTTTACTTTAGGTGATAGGATGAGAAAATCAGCAGGATACTCCCATGAATCTAAGGTTACTATCACATCTTCTATGAGGCCCTCTGGAGTAATAGTTTAACTATCAACAATTTTTAACACTGTGGTTGTTGTTCTTAAGCCTTTTATGCTTAGCTTATGCATTTTATCTTTAGTCATAACATTTATTGCTGCTCCCAAATCAACTAGAGCATTTTTCACAGTTTGTCCATTTATTATCAGGTCGACTACTGGACTACCAAGATCTGAATACTTGGGTATTACCACCTTTTCTAACATGATATCTGCTAATTGACCTACAACATGTACTATTTGAGGGTCTTTCTTCTTCCACCCTAGCTTCTTAAGGCATGCTTCCTTAATAGCCTTTCCATAAACAAGTATATCTTTGATAGCTTGGAATAGTGGAATTTGAATATTCATATTTTTCAGCTACTCAATAATATCAAATGTTTCTTCCTCTTGAGGTTTAGGTTTTTCTTTATTTAGCCTCTATGGAAAGGGTGGATTTGAAGTGTGGATAGTAGTTCTGTTGGGTATATCAGCTGGTTGGCTGGTATTTGGCAATGTGGCTTCTGGAAGCAGTGCTGCAGGAGTGTCTGCAACTTCCGTGATAATAGGATATTCAGGGGCGGGCAGTGTGGTACCACACCTCAAATGGATATCAGCTATTTCTACTGAATAAGTAGGGCACTACTGAGTGTCAGTAGTGTACACTTGCTACTGCTGCTATTATTTGTTTGGATTTGGCTGTGGTTGAGAAGGCAATTGGGTTTGCTTTGAATTAGCATTAGTTGCTGCAGGAGGTGGCATTATTGCAAGTGGTTGCACTGGAGGTGGTAATTGTGGACTAGAAAAATATTGGTTAGGCCACTGTAGAGGCCCCCTCCATTGGTTATTTTGCTATCAATTTCCTTGCGGTGGTTGCCATTGATTCTGCTGATTTGGCCACTGATTATTTTGCTGGTTTTGCCATTGGTTGTTTTGCTGATTAGGCCACTGATTATTTTTCTAGTTTTTCCATTGGGTATTTTGCTAATTAGGCCATTGGGTATTTTGGTGGTTCTGCCATTGGTTATTTTTCTGGTTTGGCTATTGGTTATTTTGTTGGTTTGGCCATTGGGGTCGAGAGTACTGAGAAGTGTTCTGATAATTTTGGTTTTTCCACTGATTATTGTTAAAATTTGAAAACTGTAGAGGATCTTGTGGCATACCTTGTCATGAAGCCCATGGTCGACATTGAGCAACAAAGAATAATTGATCATTGTCTCCTTCTATCTTCATGTAGTCAGTTGGAAAATGTCGATTTTCCAGATTGGCTACCAGCTTACATCTGCAGTCTTGCTTCTATTTGCGGCAGTGTGGACAGTACTCAACCAATTGTGATTCAGCTTCTGCATGCTTCTTCTTGGCAGTCATTGTGAATCCTCTGCCAGTACATGTTGGGGATTCTTCTGCATTGTGTATAAAAAATGTGAAACATAGTCCTCCAATGTTTCATCTTCCTTTTGAGACATCCTATAGATATCATCTCCTTTTGGGTGACTACCTTTGCAATAATCTTTATATTTCTGCAGAAACAATGTATGCATCTCATCCCAAGTACCTACTGCATTAGCTCCTAAGCCCATGAACCATCATAATGCTGACTCTTTCAGTGTTGTAGGAAACAACTTGAGCTTATGAGCATCATTATTATAGTCAAAACTTTGACACAGTATGTCAAACTCAAACAAGAAAGTGTCAGGATCCTCAGTTATAAGTCCATAAAACTTTGGAAGAGCAGCTGTGGGTATATTCTTGAGATTAGCATTGTTTATAAGGCTTGGGAGAGGAAATGGGAAAGTAGGATGTGCCATTACTAAAGGTATTTGATTGTGGGTTGCTGTTGGAAAGGAGCATTGGCTACTGGATTGTTAATGTTAGGTGGATTTGGGCTGGAATTATCTAGAAAGTTTGCCAAGATTTCTGCAAAAGGTCAGAAGCCACTTACATCAAATAGTTATGCTCTGGAGGAAGATGCTGTAGGAAAGTTGGGGCTTGTGTCCTCAAAGGGTAACTCAACTTCTTCAACTTCCTCGTTCAAATTAGTAGGCTCTACTGGGAGAAATATGCCATATTCATCTTGTCACCTTTCTCTTTGATGCATGCAATTGAATTCTTCACGCTTGTGAAGTAATTTTTAGAGAGACAAATCTAAAAACTAATCTAGGAATGAAAAATGACTCGAAAATGCTCCTAGCTTGACACCATCCCCAGCAGCGGCGCCAAAAATGAACCACCTCACAATAGGTGTATAATAATTATGCTCAAGGCCTTTCTTAGGAATGGTTCATTCAATCTAAGGACTACTTTTCCTGTTATGAGGTGAATTTAACTTGTCAACCCAGGGATGTATACTTGAAATGGTTGGCACGATATGTGCACTAGGTTCCTTAAGGAGTCATTCTGCTTATGCTACAGGAAGGTAAAAATGCATAAAAGAAACCTACACTAGTGCTGCAGGAAAAGAATACATTTATCTTCTTACTGGAATGA
>MU227685.1:5015714-5031740 GCA_018584345.1 Thuja plicata
TATATATATATATATATGTTTATATATATGTTTACATAAATGTTTTAATGTGAGTGTTTATGTATTTATTTATTTATTTGCCTTGTAAATATAAAGAAGGGATTAACTATTGTGTGTAATTAAAAACCACTTCATCCTTGGATAAAATAAAAGTAAATTACTAATTATTCCTTAAGAGAGAAAAGTAACTAATATTTACCTAAAGTGAAAGTGAGGATAAAATAAAAGAATTTAATTACTACAAAAAATAAAACAATAGTAACTAAAGTGATAAATAAACTAAAAACATTCTTAGGAAACTATCTACACATTAATTTATCTAAGAACTATTAAAATTCTAAACAAATAACCAATAGATGGTTGTGGATAGTTGCATCGGTTGAAATGTCTCGTGCAAAAAATCCTACAAAATCTATATGAAAGGAGATTTGGATTGTAGATAGGGAGGAAGGAAAAGGGGGATATTATATACAAAAAACCCTCAGTCTCAATCTATTTGAGAAGTAGTGGTGGCATTTGGAAGATAACTTGGTGATTGGAAAGCTTGAGGAGATTGGGATTGGCTAGAGTGGATTTGGGTTTTCCTTCAAAGGTTTCTCCGTAGGACTCCAGGTAGGCTCTACCTGGAAAAAGAATCTTTTTATATATTTATTCTATGACGGATGTGTGTGTCTTACTATTTGTTATTTGTTGTTGATCAAAGAAATCATTTAATGATTTTTTTGGATATAATGCTTTCTTTATGATTTATATGATGGATGAATAATTTTATGATAGAGAATGTTATTATTGGATGTTTATGTATCCTTTCTCCTATAAGAACTATTTCCTTAGAATGTGTAGGATTCTTCTTGAAACCTCCTTCTATTGATATTATTTAAACTTTCTCCTTATTAGAATAATGTTTCTTGATGTTATCTTTCCTTAACTTTCACCTACAGATAGAAATTAAACATATGTATCTCAAAGGTAGAATAGGTTTGAGGTATCTTTTGGAAGGAGAACAGAGGGATCTCAACTGGGTATCCCTCTGATTCTGCATTCCCAACCTCCATCTTACCCATTTTTTCCCGGAAGAGCAATCTGCAAGTTTGTTGTCCTTAGTGCACTCAGTCTTGACAACCTACATAGTTCTGGGCTCCACCTGTGTAGCTTGCATGACCACCTGTGTAGCTTAGGGTTCCCACCTATGCAGATTCATGACCACCTGCACAGCTTGGGCTACCACATGCACAGGACTCTTCCAGATTGGTTTTTAGGTTTTTCAGAAGGGCTTAAGGTGTCGTGTTGACCTGGGGTTTACCCTAGGGGGTGTGTAAACTTGTAGGAAACTTATTTTTCATATGGTACTATGTTTAGGATCTTTTGGAACCCTCTCAAGAGTTTGGATAATTTTGGGAACCCTGATTAGGGTTAGGGTGGTCTCAGTCTGATTTCAGTGTTAAGATGAAACATAAAATGTAACATTTAGGTATAAGCTACATACTCTTAATTCCTTATAATTTAAGTTACATTTGATGTAATACCTTCCAGGATGTTTGAGAGTGGTTTCAGCCTCCTAGGATTTCAAATAAAGATTCTAGATTTTCAAGGTTTTAGGAAATTTTAGACTTAGCCAAATTTCAGGAATTAGCGTGTTTTCTACAACATGATCTTGTTATGATGCTTTGTAGTTTGAGTTGGTACCAAAAGGCACTGGTTATATGGTTTGGTATAAATTTTGATGTTTGGTACATTTTGATGTCTTCCTATGTGTTATTCACCATCTTGAATGCCAGATTAGGGTTTAGGACTGTCTGGTGGACTAGGATCAATCAATGATCCCCTAAACCCAATCCTAGGTTACTATGATGTTATAATTTATGTTTTTATGAGTTTCATGATGTTATTATGTTGTTTAGAATCCCTTTTTGATTCCTTTGATGCAATGTGGATGTGTTTTATCTATCTGTGTACTTGATTGCAGTTTAGGGTTGTCCAAAGGATTTAGGACAACTAGTGCTTTCCTAAACTCAATCATTTGATGTTGTAAACACTTGTGTACCTATGGTACTTACCTTTATGTTCATTGATGATGTTTTTTATAGGTAGGGAACCTAAGAACACTAGGTGAGTGGCTCATAGTTGGGGGTTGGGGCCCTAAGTGGCTAGTACCAGGATAACCCACTGGTGAGTTGTTTAATCTAGTGATAACAATAATAATTTATGGGAAGGGAACTACACATTAACTAAGATAAGCCTTGCCCATGCTAGTAGTGCTAGTAAAGGTTATGGATGGGAGTGGGAGAAGGTTCTTTTGTGATAGCACAATTGG
This sequence comes from Thuja plicata, assembly GCA_018584345.1. NCBI lineage: Eukaryota > Viridiplantae > Streptophyta > Pinopsida > Cupressales > Cupressaceae > Thuja > Thuja plicata. Next base: position 5,018,029 of record MU227685.1, read on the forward strand.
ACAGTCTCATCCCTATGAGAGATGTTTGGTTCCGCATGTGCCTACTTGGGGGTTGGGGCCCAGAGTGGCTGACTAGGGTAACCCAAAGGATGAGGGCTATGCAATGACACTCAACTAGCATGTGTCTTAGAGTTCCTACCAATATGGTTTATGTACTTTTTTTTTTGTGATCTTTTTGTGTTTTCAGTTGTGTGATGTTTTGGGAAGGACTATCATCACCTTAGGAGTATCCTAGTTGTTACCTTCTTGCGTGGACCTTGGCCTCTATCTCCTAGCATGGGGGAGTGGAATATTTTGGATCCACGTGGCTAGGTGGTTAATCTTCATTACATAGAGGTATTTTTTGTGGTCAAATGGATGTTCTTGGCTCCTATTTCTTCTAGATTATCAGTTTTGAAGACTTCTTATTGTATATGTAAAGATGTGCTTATGCATGTGCATTGTTGTAAAAAAAATCTCTTGTAAATCATTGGATCTGATGATATGATGTATATCAATTTAATTCAAAGTAATGTATAAGGGAATGGGTAGATCTAGGAAAAAGGAAAGGGAAAATATTATATATTATCAATATGAAAAGATAATTGTTTAGGATATTTATTCATGTATCTTTTATTACTTTTGGTATCCAAGAAATGATCTTAGACTTAGTATGAAATAATGTATTTATGAATGAATGTGCTATCTCTTGATGTATGGTTGTGAAAAACTATTATGAGTTAATGAATCTATGAATAAATAGCTATAGAATTTAATATTATATTATGGTTACTATGTTTCACAAATGCGTATGAAATAATAATGTATATAGGGCATTGCATATCCATTGAATGTTTATCTCTCACCTAAATGCTTAATGAATAGTTTAAATAATGAAATAATTTTAGTAAAGGATAACTCACATGGATGCATGTTAAAATATTAGGATTGATGGTAAGATTATACACGTAACTTAATGTTCAGAGTAAAGGAATGAATTGCAAACTTATATTAATCAATTAATTTCTTAATGGGTGAATGAATAGATTAGATTATGTTTCTTTAATAATGGTTTTAGGAAACCTATGAGGACTTTGATTAGTTATAATATTTCATATAAAATATATATATTCACATCTCTTAGAAGTTAGCTGGCTTGTCCTCCTGGGTTCCCTGGCGAAGCGTGACACTGAGTTTCAGGAAATTCTGCAACCGGATCTGGAACAAAAACACACAGACGAAGAAAACCTAGAAATATTTTCCTTTTCTAAGTTAGTTTGAACTTGACCCAGATGTAGGGGTGCAATTGTACCCCAAAATGTCGACCTTGACCTGCACTGCTCTGACTGAAATTCTATTCATGGATCCCAAAAGTTGGTCAAAAAGAGTATCTGAATTTGCTATGTAATTCATTGTCCTATACCTCTACCTATAATAAAAATGGTTTTGTTTGTTAGGGGGAGTGGTTTTCTTTGGTCAAACCCCATTTTTTGAATTAACCTTAAAATATAATTGAAATTGCATAGATAAAAAAGTAAATAAACAAATTCACCTTGCTTGTATAGAAACCCTTGTGGAGGATTCGAATCCTTGAATCCACAAGTATGGATGTGGAAAATGAATGTAGAATTTATAATGTAGGATGTAGGATGTAGGATGTAGGATGTCTCAAATCAATTGCTTTTAGATCTTCAACACCAATCTTGAATGGATCTTGGAATAGGAAGAGGCTTGCATGGATGTGGATGGAGAAATCTTCAACAAGAGGGCTCCATAGAGTTTGAATCCTTCAATGGCTATCAATGGATCTCCTTGATGAATTGGATGCTAGAATTCTTGAGTGATTTAATGTGTAGATTATTCCTTCAATAGATTATCCTTCATGTGCATAAGTGATCATGTTCTTTCGGGTGTATATGTTAGAGAAAATGAGAGGAGAAAGGCTTCCTTATATACAAGTCTAGGGAACAATCTTCTAGAGAGGCCTACATAGGAGAATTAAATTAAAATTAGACCTATACCCCTAGAATTGGACCTATATTAAATATAATTTCAAGAGTTGTTACTTCAGAGACCAAAATAGCCAACCCGAAAGTGGGAATTAAATCTTTCCAAAACCCGACATCCAGAAACCTTGGAATCTTAAAATTTGAACCCTAGGTCAGGGTCAAGGTTGACTCTAACCTAGGTTATGGTTGAGGTCTACCTTGACCTAGGTCAAGGTTGAGGTCAACCTTGACCTAGAAGGTCAACATTGACCCTAAGGTCAAGAACCTCAAATTTGCAGAGAAGGATGCCAGAAACAGGCTGGAGAGACGTGGGAAATAGGGAAAAATAGGGGAAAAGCCAGATCCAAGTCAAAGACCCATTCAAGGTGTTTGACATGACTCCAAACCACTTACTCAGAGGGCTAAACTATTCCAAAATGGAAGTGCTTCCATTTTTTGATGATACATTTAGCCCCCACTTTAGCAAGAGTATGGACTCGATGCAAACTCTTGGTAAAGGAGATCATAAAGAAAAGATAATCTTATTGAAATAAAAGGGAAAAAATAATCCTCAAGCCCCCAGGAACTCAATTCTTTGTCAACCCCAAGATTATGATAAGAGAGACATCACCAGTCAAAGAAAAAGAGAGAGGGTGTGATTAACTCACCCAATGAGAACCTATGTCCCATTGTGAATCACAAAAGGAAAAAGTGCAACTGGAAATATGGAGTTGAACCACCTAGTAAATGTTGCTACTCACTAGTCAACCCATCAAGGATTTAACCTTAGGAATATTCTATTCCAATAGAGCAAAGTCAAAACATAGAGAGATCAGTCTTAAGGACACCTTCCAACCTTAAGGGATCAAAACTTTGTAAATTGAAACTGGAGGGATCACGAGATCCTATAAGGTAAAAATCCATGCTTTAAGGATTAGTCTTTAATCCATAAAGGAAGAAAAGTTAAAATTTGTAAGTTTGAAAATATTTTGAAAGTGCGTGTGTGAAAAAAGTGAGTAGAGCATATGCCCCCACATTAAAGTCATTGCTAACACTTTAATAGGAGCAATGGTTTTAAAAAAAACATAAACAACTCCACTGTTTATGTTTCCACTACGAGATGCCCCCAAGCAAAGAAAAATCAAGGGAAATACCACATAAACATACAGAGAACACAGAAGGGATCTACCTACCATGGGGTCAGCATGATCATAAGATTATATATATATTATATTATTGCAAATGAATTGACATCATTCCCCAAAGAAAGTAGAACTACAATCACAATGGAGGAAATAAAATGTAAGAGTTACGAAGAAGAGTCTGTTTAGACCACAACATGGAGACCAAAAAGAATAAGTGCTACCATATCACAAATCCAAGAAGACTACACAAGGAAAACATTTACGAACAATAGCACCGGTACAACATAACATGAAAAAAATATATAGAAGCATAGAGATACATATAGAAGAATAGTACAATAGGTTCAATTCCTTTATCACCTTGCACCAACAAAGTAACAAGGGTCATATAAAATAATCTAACAAACATTTAGCAAACACAGTACGGGAGAAGCACAATACAATAGGCAAACACAGAAAAGGCTACCATGGAGGACAAGCTAATCAAGCGCATCACCTAATCTCCTCATCTCAGTCTATATCATTTAGGGAAGGTGGGTAGCTCGCATGAGGGACTATATCCAACATAGTAGGAATAATAGCCAGTTCCAAACAAGGATCCTCTTGAGAATCACAATGTTCCATACTAGGTGTAATTATCAGTTGTGTGGAAAGCATATGAGGTAAATTAGTATCAAGATCAATAGTCTCATATTCATCATTAGCATCAATAGGATCATCAAGAGTATCTTCTTCACCAAGATTAATAGAAATAGAATCTAAGATGTGAATAGAATTATCATGATCATTCATCTTAACATTATTATTAACATTAACTTCTTCCAACACATCAGGCATAAGCTGGTCAAAAGAAGGTAAAGAACTTCAAAGAATAGAGGCAAGGGCCCTAGCTTTAGCCCGACACTTCTTACGATGTTCATTGGAAGTTTTCTTACATTTTGTCTTGTTTGAAATATGTTGAGAACTAAGAGGAACAACAATTGGTTCCTTCACTGGTTCTATAAGATGATTTGTAGGACTCTCAGTAGGCTGAAAAGCAACACTAGGATCTTGATTAACAGAACTAGAAGTAATGGATAAATGAGGTATGGAAGGCGTAGGAAAAAGACCACGGTTAAGATCTATTTGAGGAATGCTTAACTCAAGAGTATTGTGATGTTTATAGGCTTGATATGAGTGAAAAAGGTTATCAAGTTGAGAAGAACATGAATTAGGTAATGAAGGCCAAAATAAGTCAAGGGTAGCACAATCCCTAGGCCTAGAAGGTTGATATAAACTATGATTAATCATTTTCACTTCTTCATCATGAATGAACTTAATACACTTATGGATAGGAGAAGAAATGGCATTCAACCAAGGCAAACCAAGCTTAACTTGAAATTCATCAGAAGTAGGGACAAAAATGAAGGTAGTGTCCACAACTTTACCACAAAGTTCAAAAGGTAAGTTAATAGAACCAAATGATGGATAGAGAAAACCATTATAAGTTTGAATCCACACATTAGATGTATCATAATAATCACTTTGTAAGTTCTTCATAAAAAAAAATTCTTCAGTAATAACATTGACTAAGGAAGTAGGATCAACAAGACAAGCACGCGTAGGTGTTGGAGCTCTAAATTTTTGGCAAAATTTAGAGTCCTATATAGTGATAAAATTCTAATAATGGCATCCTAAAATCCATGCCCAATAATTGATGATATGATGAAATATATTAAATGGGATACAACAACATGTTACATTTTAATTAAAATTTGAGGGATTAGGGAAGGAAGCTCTGTGATAGGAACAATCAAAATTATGTAAGCGAAGGTTTCAAAGATGCTGGAATTTCAACCTATTGTAAAGATGATGTCAACAGAGAATGAAAACGATCAAATATTGCAAATATAAAAAAGACCCAGTTTGTAAAATCAATTTTTCTATCTCCATTAAAATCTTAAGTTCATACAATCTGATTTGGATTTTAGACCAAAGCCAAATCCAAAAGATAGGTAGTTATTAGCTAGTTAGTTGATTAGTTTTTCTCAAAAGTGTTTTCTAAATTTTAATGAAAAATGATATCTTTTCACCCTAAAGGGTATGAAAACTATTCAACCACATATATATGTGGGGTAAAATTTAATCATAAAGGGAAGAAACACATTGTATAATAGAATTTGATCACAATTGCAACATGAACTTCAATGTACTAGTTTTTCAATATCAATAAAGATAAGTGCTCTTCTTTTTATTTGTGGTTATAAGTTAGATGTTTTCAATTATTCTTTCAGATATTCTATTGTATTAGAGTATTTTGCTGTGTTGAATTCCCTGAGTATCATAATTCAACATTAATATATATAGTTTAAATATCAATTGAAAGATCTACATATCTTCTCTTGTTTTTTATCAGTCTCTTAATTTGAGTTAAATTCAATAAGATTAGTTGTATAGATTGATTTGAATTATAAGTCAAGTGGAAGCCTGTGAAGTGATAGTCTTGCTTTATTAAAAGTAAGTTTTTTAAAACTGTCTCCGGTTGTACATAAGATTGAAAGTTATCTGACTCTATAGCCCAAGTTTTTAGAAGGCACTGATCTAATCATTATTTGGAAATTATTATATTAGTTCATGCTTTGTAGTTTGTAGATTATTAAATCATTTATTTCAAAGCCTTATAATTAGGATCTTAGTGATTATAATTTTAGTTAAGTTTCATATTATAAATTATCAAGAGATTTGTTGTTTTCCTCCAAGGATCATTCACCACCTTGAGAGGAACTTTTTTTTTGTTTGTGTACAGAGTTGTGCAACATAGAAAATTTGATAGTTCAAAGTGAAATCGGGACTACCAGCCTTGGCTTGATTAAGCCAAAATTTCAGAGGTATCAAGTGGTGCATCACCATTATACCTATTAGTTGGCCAAAAGTGAATCCATCATTTTTGGGCACCAAAAAATTGACGACTTTGCTGGGGAGTTTTCTATGAAAGAAAATATTGAAGATTACCTAGAAGCTCTAGTGATTTAATTAAGACTCTACTGGAGATAAGAGATCAGAAGACAATAAGTTTTTTCCTTCTAGAAAGAAGGTGGTAACTCTATTTAAAAAAACATTTCAGCCAGTGACTCTACTGAGGTAGAAGACCTAGAAGGAGATAAGTAAAGTTTTCCTCTTTAAAGAGGTGGTGACTCTATTGAAAAGAACCTAATGTATAAAGAAAGAAGTTACTACAAATTCAGGTATACAATATGTACCAAAATACATATTCACATAAAGTATCAAAATTTTGTGACCCAAGACCAAAATTTATTATCAAAGTATATAGACCATTGACTTTTGATAACATCCCTGGTGATCAGAAAGATTTTCCTCTTAAACTAAAAAAATATGTTCCAAAATTTTGTGGAGACGGATCAGAATCACCAACGGAGCATTTGCAGGCATTTTGTAAATTTATTCTAGATTGTCATATCTATGTACAAGATATGATTATGAAACTATTTGTAAGATTGTTGACAGATCATGTAGGTTTTCTTTTAGTATGACACCTGAACAAAGTATATCATCATCGAGAAAGTTTGAGAAATGGTTTCTTGATATGTTTCATGATGCAAGTGAAGATGATATGAATTATGAATAGGACAAGATTCAGGATCACAATATGGAAGAGGAATTTTACATGTCTCAACTTGATGCATATTTTTAGCTTGGAGAGATTTGAAGTGGAGTCTTCTACACATTTTCTGATAAGAACAGTGAACATTCTTCAAGAAATACCCTCAAAAATTATGCCTTCACAAAAATAAATCATGAGAAAGGTAAAAAAATTGGGAATTACATCAGATGATCCTTTTGTAAAGTTCCTTGTGCATATATTAGAAGAATATAATTAAGGCCTCATTCTTGATGATTATCTTGGTGAGGAAGATGAGTGCACTAGTCATACAGAAGATAAAGAAGCATCCATTCCTAAGAACCATAATAATACTTGTGATGACATGGAGGAGAAAAATTTGGATCAGATTGAAGAAGAATTTGTACATGATGAGATGTGTATGGAAACATGTATCAATGACCATGATGATGAGGAAGAAAACCTTCTCAGTACAAGAGAAATTTTAGCTTTTTTAGACATGGAATATCAAAAAAATGTTGAGAAGAGTGGTAAAAAAAAATTTCATCATGATAAGAAAGTTAATGGTTCAATATATATTCAGGGAGTACTAGATGAAGGAGATGAAAAATTCCAAAAATCAAATAGAGGAGATAAAATAGAACAACATACAACATAGGAACAGCAAGAATTTTTAGAAAATAATGTCAATGAAGGTATTAGTCTTATTGATGAAACATCTGATGATCCTGATGAAAAATCTCATGAAGGTGTGCCTGAATTTTCTATGTTCCTAAATCCACTATCTGAAGAGGAAGTGGAGGAATATAAATATGTGCTCTTTGTGTTCCTAAATCCATTATGTGAAGGATATTTTCTATACAATCAAATCTATCAACATCATGATGAAGGTAGCAGGCCTAATGATTATTTTGAAGTTGATAACACTCAAAATATACATTTAGAAGGTAAGATATCATTCAATTCATCCTATGAGAGAGATTTGTATCAAACTTCTGAAGATGATATTATGATAACCAATCATAATGATGAGAATATGTTGAAGAAAAGTAATGAAAATTATCCAAGCATCCCACTTAATCATATTCTTGATATAAAAGAAATAATAATTCCTAAATATGAGTTACCTTCAAAACCTTTATGTGAGGAGAAACAATATTTGGAGACTGGAAATGGGGCAGATTGTGTGCAAGGAAACATCCAAGTAGAAGAACTTGGTTTAGATACTTATATGACTAATCATATGCATGGGGATCCTCCATCCAGTAAAGAATATAGTGAACTTGATGATTTCTTAAAGAAAAAACATAAATCAAAAGACAAAGACTGCATTGATGAAGTGGAACCAATAAGTATTCTCTATACGAATGATATATCTAATACAACAAGGGACCAGATGTTGGGGATAAATAATTCTAAGATTTTTTTATTTTAAAATACTCTTGTTCATAAAGATAAGGAACAAACTAATATCATATTTAGGAGATTCAAAGTGTTACATGCACAGAATAAAAATTTTGACAGAGGGAAATAGCAGTGTTCACTTTTGGCGTCTTGGGGCCACCGAATCTTCAATTTACATCAGGTAAAGATTAAATACTTGGTCTTCTTCTCCAGAGATAACTAATATCTCTCTATTCTCACAGGGAGCATACGTTCCCAAAAGGAGCCTGTTAGAGCTGTAAATTTTTTGCAAAATTTAGTCCTATATAGTGATAAAATTCTAAAAATGGCATCCTAAAATCCATGCCCAATAATTGATGATATGATGAAGTATATTAAAAGGGATACAAAAACATATTACATTTTAATTAAAATTTAAGGGATTAGGGAAGGAAGCTCTGTGACAAGAACAATCAAAATTATGTAAGCGAAGGTTTCAGAGATGCTGGAATTTTGACCTGCTATAAAGATGATGTCGACAAAGAATGAAAACAATAAAATATTTCAAATATAAAAAAGACCCAGTTTGTAAAATCAAATTTCCTATCTCCAGTAAAAATCTTAAGTTAGTACAATTTGATTTAGATTTTAGACCAAAGCTAAATCCGAAAGATAGGTAGTTATTAGCTAGTTAGTTGAGTAGTTTTCTCAAAAGTGTTTTCTAAATTTTAATGAAAATGATGTCTTTTCACCCTAAAGGGGTATGAAAACTATTCAACCACATATATGTGTGGTGTAAAATGTAATCATAAAGGGGAGAAACACATTGTATAATATAATTTGATCACAATTGCAACATGAACTTCAATGTACTAGTTTTTCAATATCAATAAAGATAAGTGCTCTTCTTTTATTTGTGGTTATAAGTTATATGTTTTCAATTAGTCTTTCAAATATTCTATTGTATTAGATTATTTCACTGTGTTGAATTCCCTAAGTATCATAATTCAAAATTAATATATATAGTTTAAATATCAATTGAAAGATCTACATATCTTCTCTTATTTTTATCGGTCTTTTAATTTGAGTTAAATTTGATAAGATTAGTTGTATAGATCGATTTGAATTATAAGTCAAGTGGAAGTCTGTGAAGTGATAGTCTTGCTTTATTAAAAGTAAGTTTTTTAAAACTATCTCTGATTGTATGTAAGATTGAAAGTTATCTGACTCTATAGCCCAAGTTTTTAGAAGGCACTGATCTAATCATTATTTGGAAATTATTATATTAGTTCATGCTTTGTAGTTTATAGATTATAAATCATTTATTTCAAAGCCTTATAATTAGGATCTTAGTGATTATCATTTTCATTAAGTTTCATATTAGAAATTATCAGGGGATTTGTTTTTTCCTCCAAGGATCATTCACCACCTTGGGAGGAACTTTGTTTGTTTGTCTACGGAGTTGTGCGACATAGAAAATTTGATAGTTCAAAGTGAAATCAGGCCTACCAGCCTTGGCTTGATTAAGCCAAAATTTTAGCAAGTAGTGCATCACCATTATACCTGTCAATTCCCCAAAAGTGAATCCATCATTTTTGGGCACTAATAGTAGGTATCTTAGCAATCCTAGCATAAATGTAGAGGGGAACATCAGGAGCTTTAATAGTCTCAGAATCATTAAAGGTAATCAAGACTTCCCTAGGTCTTTTATCCTTAGGTTGTTTTGAAGGTTTAGATTGAGGTGGCACTTGAAATTGAGGTTGAGATGGAGGAACTTGAACAGGAGGTTGAGATTGAGGCTGGGGTGGAGAGACAGGTTAGGATAAAACAACATGCTCTATATGGTTAATGATATGATTAAGATCATCCATCTTTGAATCATAAACAATATCCATAGAAGATGGATGAATAATGGTATTAGTATCATGTGTAGGTAAAAAAATTGTATAGATTTGGAGGTTTTGATTAGGAGGAGAGACAGATTTGTTCCCACTACCATCAAAATTATCAATAGATAAAGCATTAGAATCAATTAAGTCTTGAACCTTATATTTTAGATAATAAAATTTCTCAATATCATGGTCATTCTAACGATGGTATTGAAAAAAGGATTTGGGATCAAAGGATTTTCATCTCATCGCAGTAGGAAGAAGAGGTCGAATAGGAGGAAAAGTAATCATATTAGTAGTCAACAATTTACTCATAATAGAATGTAAAGATTCAGAAACAGGAGTAAATGTACAATTTAAACAAAAAGTAGTGGATGCAGAAGTGGCATTGTTGGATGCAATAGAAACTTTATCAACAACTACATTTGCTTGCTTATTTATCTTGACATAGTTGTTAGGTTTCTGAAACTTTTTGGGATTAGGAGAAACATCACTCTTATCAACTGGAATAGAAGCCATTGGAGTGTTTCACTCAAATTGACTCACTTGTAATTGATAATGATGAAGTCCTCCACAAAGTTGTTGAAAATAGGTAAATTCAGTAAGCAAAATCTTATCTCTAATATCCTTTTACAAATTTGAAATAAACATATGAGGAATATCAATATCAGGAAAAGGATAAGAAATTTGAGCATACAAATGCTTAAATCTACCAATAAATCTAATCAATTTTTATTTTGTATTTTATTTACAATGCATCAAATTAGTTAAGGACACTTGTGTACCAATGTTATTTTGGAACTATTGGATAAAGGCATTAGAAAGTTTTGGAAAAGAATAAATAGAATAAGGAGACAAGGAGCAATACATTTACAAGGCCTTATCATGAAAATTTGTATCAAACAACTTTGCTAAAATCCTATGGTCATGAGCATAGTCACTACAAAGGATTTGAAATATTTTAACATGAGTGACAGGATCTCCCTTACCATTATAATTCTCAACATGAGGCATATCAGCTAGCTAAGGAACAGGAGCATGAATAATGTCTAGGGATAAAGGACTACCCATGTCACATGTAGGAATACTAAACTTGGATTGAGTTAAGGATGCAAGTTGTTATTGTAAAGAGGACACTGTTTGATCCAAACTAATTATTGTGGAATCATTAGAAGAAATAGGAGGCATAGAAAAATTAGGAACACTAGGAAAAGTGTAGGAAGCAACGGGAATGGAAGACACAACCGATGGAACACTTGGAACCATAGTTGGAAGAGGGTTGGAATAGGTAAAAGGAACACTATGGTAAGAAGGCTATAAGGTAGGTAGAGACACTGGTGGAACACTCACAAGAAGAGATGGAAGTGGAAGAATCAAGGCTAGAGGATTGGAATATGGAAGATATGTAGTCACTAAAGGAGGAGTGTAAGTATGAATGCTAGGTAAAGGAACAGAAGAAGGTTCCACACTAGTGATAGGAGGAGTGAGTCCTAGATCTTGAGCTTCTTGAATGAAAGGTTTGACATTTAAATGCACAAGATGAGTGATACCATGCAAGATATTAACACCTTGATCACTATCATGGAGGACTTTCTTAAGGGCCTCTATAGCTTGAATAGAATCTTGATTATGGTTTTCTTGAATAAGCCAATTTCCCATTTTATCAAGTTCAAGTGAAATTTTTTGGACTTGTTTAGGAGGAACTCTTAAAGCACCATCCTTTTCATGAGATGAGTGAGAAGAGTTATGCTCTGTAGAAGGATTGGAATCATGAGTGATCAAATTGTCATCCAGGATCCTAAGGAAAGGAGAGGAAGACTCAGGATCAAAGGAACCCATAAGTTTGTGACTTCTTCTAACTGAGATATTATAAGTAGGACTAGAGGTAGTAAATCTTATACACCAATTCAATGAAAATGAACTAAATTAGGAAAATAGAAGACATGAACAAATAAATGTTTTTATATTTTTTCTTTATATGATTCTTTTTAAAAAAAATTGAAGTGTAAATGCAAGAACATAAAAGAAGGCTAATCTAATATGCATGCAAGATCTGACATGAAATGTAAATCTAACACCACAAAAGAAAGAGTTGTCGTAAGCAGGTTCACCAAAATCTAAAGTGGTAATATTTAGGATAAAATGGGTACAAGAGAGTTGCACATCTAAATAATATCCTTTATATATGAAAAGTTGGGGAAGGTAAGATTCTCCTCTTAGCCCCAAATTCACAAAGGAAATATCCAAATTTATTAACCACAAGAAAATGGTCAATGCACAAATGAATCAATTGATTAGAAATAAGAAGAAAGAAAAAAACCTTACATTCCCTTTTGGAGGAGAGTGTGTAATAGATCTAAAAATATTAAAATCTTGATTGAAATAAATTGAAGATAAATACTAACCTCAAAGTATAGAAGATCTGGAAATTGTTTTTTTCTAGTGTCTGTACTGAGTTTCTGGAAATTCTTCAACCTGCCCTGGCCTAGAAACACAGAGATGGATAAAACCCAAAAATCATTTTCTTTTCTGAGCAAGGTCAACCATGACCCAAATACGAGGGCACAATTGTACCCCTTTATGTCAACCTTGACCTGTACTTCTCTGATGGAAAATCTATTCGCGGATACTGAAAGTTTGCCAAAAAGGGTATCTGAGTCAGCTCTATAATTTGTTGTTTCATACCTATACCTGCAAGAAAAAAGGGTTTTGTGTTGTTTGGATAGGGTGTTTTCCTTGGTCAAACCTTGGTTTTGGATTAACCTTTAAATAGAATTGAAATTGTAGTAATAAACAAAGTAAATAGAATATTTCACCTTGCTTATGTTGAAACCCTTGTGGAGGATTCAAATCCTTGAATCCACAAGTATGGATGCTCCAAATGGATGTAGAATTGTAGGATGTAGGATGTCTCAAATAAATCACCTTTAGATCTTCAACACCAATCTCAAATGGGTCTTAGGATAGGAAGAATCTTGAATGGATATTGTAGACACCTAAAATTGACCAGGTGTATCTCAAGCATTCCAAATTACAAATCTCAGCCAAATGCCTTAAAATCTCATCTCAATGCAAAACAAATGGATCAAATCAAATGGACAAAAATCAAATCAAATTAAAAGATCAAATAATCATGAAATCAAATAATTAGATTCAAGCCTAAAGGGATTAATCAAATTATGCAATTGATTTTTCAATTGTATAGTTCAAATCAAAAAGATCAAATCCAACCCAATCACCCTTCCATGGCTAAATTAATTAAATGATTGATTTATTTAATTCCTAATATCTTTGAGACAACCAACCAATTTTCCCTCCATTTGAAAACACCTCAAATCTTTTTACTTAACCAAACTTTGGTTATGATAAACTCACTCTACCCCCTACCCTTGGGAAAATGTTATAAATACAAGTCATTTCCTTTGTGTTTGGGATCCAAGAATTTCAAGAGAAAAAGCATCCTTATTATAGGCATATGGAGAGCGTTTGAGAGCATTTGAGAGCATTTGAGAGCTTTTGAGAGTATTTCAGCACTTGTATAACATTTAGTATATCATGTTTAGGAGCATTTGTTGTTTTCTCACATATCTTGGAGCATTTTGAGCATTTTAAGCATTCTAAGCTAGATTTGAGCATTTGTTTATCATTCATTTCTCATTCTAGGATTTTCCTTGAGAGAGATTAAGCCTGAGAGCTCTCTTAACAAAGC
>MU227685.1:5050751-5068714 GCA_018584345.1 Thuja plicata
AGTCATAGACGCTGCCCTGCCAATACTGAGCATCAAGAATAGCGTTTCGGAAGGAGTAGAGAGAAACAATAGAAGCTTCAAGCATCGTGGGGTTTGCATTTATTTGTCTTCCTTTCTCTTGCTTGTATATTTTATTGCTCACGTTTCTATTATTCATTTAATAGTCATTATATACTTGATTTGCATTCATTTGTGAACCTTTTCTACTAACCATCGCCTTTCAAAAGCTGTGAGAATCGAAAAGAGAGGCGTACAGAAAGATAAAACAAATTAATCTAAGAATTGAAGCTAACAATCTATATCATCTCATGGTTCTCTATCCAAACTTTGTTAAGAGAGCTCTCAGGCTTAATCTCTCTCAAGGATAATCCTAGAATGAGATATGAATGAAAAATGAATGTTCAAATCTAGCTAGAATGCTCAAAATGCTCAAAAATGTTCCAAGATTATGTTAGAAAACAACAAATGCTCCTAAACATGATATGCTAAAATGCTATGCAAATGCTGAAATTCTCTCAAAAGCTCTCAAATGCTCCTCATTTGCTCTCAATGTTCCTATAATAAGGATGCTTTTGCTCTTGAAATTATTGGATTCCAAATATAAAGGAAAATGCTTGTATTTATAGCATTTTCCCAAGGGTAGGGGGTAGAGTGAGTTGATCATGATCAAAGCTTGGTTAAGTCAAAAGCTTTGAGGTGTTTGCAAATGGAGGGAAAGTTGGTTGGTTGTCTCAAAGAATTGGGAATTAAATAACTCCATCATTTAATTAAATTAGCCATGGAAGGGTGATTGGGTTGGATTTGATCCTTTTGATTTGAACTATACAATTGAAAAATCAATTGCATAATTTGATTAATCCCTTTAGGCTTGAATTTAATTATTTGATTTCATGATTATTTAATCTTTTAATTTGATTTTAATTTTGTTCCTTTGATTTGATAAATGTCCATTTGATTTGCATTGAGATGAAATGTTGAAGCATTTGGATGAGATTTATAATTTGGAATGCTTGAGATACACCAGGTAAATTTTAGGTGTCTACAAATGCCCCTCTTTGAAGTAATGTGTGAAGCGCATTGATTTAAAGAAAGCTTGATTGTCCTGATCATTGAGCTGATACTAATGAGCTAATATGAAAACCTAATATGAAATTCCTGATATGAAGCCCTGATATGAAAATCTTGATATGAAACTCCCGATATGAAACTCCAATATGAAACCCTGATATGAAAGTCTTGATATGGAACCCTGATATGAAGATCTGATATGATGCTATGATTGATAAAGTTTGAAAATTTAATGCCCTAGATTTGATACAAGATATGCTGCAGAATCCCAGTTTGATGATATGATGATGCCCCCTCAGAAATGGAATCATCTTGATCATAGGTAAAAAAATTTGATGAACAAAGTGTAAAAAAATATATCAAAGATGATAGCATTTCTGAGAAATGATGATGTGAAAATATTTTGAACAAATGCCCCAGTGAGAAGAATATGCAGATTAGGTTTGACTTGGTCAAAAATCTCATAAAATAGGTTAAAATAGCTTAAATAGGTTGAAAAACCCAAATTTACTATTCATTTTCATTTTTTACTATTGAGATTTTGCTCTGAGCCTTTGACGACTAATAGCGATGGTGGTCCCTATTTGAGAGCATAGATTTGAGTGAGCACACAGATATCAGATACCTCCTAACTACGGGCCTCTGGTGAGTAGTTCAGACTCTTTTAGTGCATTTATTTCTCTTAGAATTGCATTTATTGCATGTTTTTAGTGCTTTGTAGAAAAAGTTTAGCAAAATGTCGCGTAGGATATGTAAAATGTCACGTAGGGTAGTTAAAAGCCACATCCACACTATGAAAAGCTGCGTACACGCAATCCTTAGCTGCGTAGGAGCTAGGTTAAAATTGCAACCCAAAATAGGAAATACGCCGCCTAAAAACACCATATTTTAAAAGCCGTGTATGATAATTTAAAAGTCGGGTAGGCCTTCAAAAGGCCACCTAAAAAGTAAAGCACCACCTCTGCGTGGTAAAGAGCCACGTTTAAAGATTTAAATGTCGCTTAACTTTAAAAGCCACGTACACTTAGTTAAGTGCCACTTACCAGAAAGATGAAAGTGTGATATAGGAAAATAGATGAACTCAATTCAATTGATCATCTAGATGACTCAATTAGGTTCCAACTAGAAAATATTCATCCAGAATGTTGCATAGTGTTTAGGATGTTAGAAAAGTCATAATGATGAATGTTTGATAGGTCAATCAGATATGATTAAAAATGATTACAAATTGTCCTTTTGTCTCATGATTTAGAGGTTAGGAGCAATAAGTTGATACACTCAAGTTAGAGCAAAGATAGATTTAATGTGTTGTGATTGACTTAGAATGGTTCATCAAGAGAAAAACTAAGATGATGCAATTTGTTTCAAAATGTAGGAGCATTACCGCAAGTTGTGGGTGCGAGGAGTAGCGTTGTGGATTTTTGATCTAGTAGATGAGTTGATGCCACCTGAGCGGCGTACCATTGAGACTTGTGGTCTTAGTTTCCTTTTGGATCTCCCTCAGTTTTAGCTGAACCGAGGTTTATTGGTAGCTATGGTAGAGCGATGGCACTCTGACCATAACACCTTTCACTTACCTCTCGACGAGATGAAAATTACGCCCAAGGATGTATATAGGCTTTTGAGAATCCTGACTGATGGAGAGCGGGTGTATTATGATGCAGTGTATGATAGAAGTGTATGCAGATAGGTGTTTGGAGATAACACCATTGCTGATGATTGCATTACTTGGCATAGTTTTCTTCATTCCCTACCCTACCAGTGTTATTAGGAGCTATGATAAGAGGATTATTATTGCTAGATAGGCCAAGACATGGTTTTGCAGTCGGATGGGGCCAGATTATAAAGGACCTGATAGCTAATCCACAGAGATTAGATTGGGGATCTTGTGTTTTGGCACAGTTATATCATGATTTACATGAGATTATATATCAGCGCAGTGTAGCTATTTCTGCAGGTGCAGTTTTGTTATAGTTGTGGACATGGGAGCATATCCCTATTACCAGGCCAGTGTCAGTGTGGATCCGGGCTCGGGGTTACCCATATGCTTTTTTATATGATGGCGGGAGGATGATGATGAGTTAGCTTACATTTTTTCACCTTGATGGATGATAGGCCGGTCATCTTTGGTTATTGAGAGATTTTTCTTTGGTAGAGTATTACGCCAGTTTGGCCGGATGTAGGATATGCCATAGGGTATGGCATTATATGCTCAAGTACATGCAAAGAGATCGATTTGGGGCACACAGGTTGACTACCAGTTAGCCTGCCTATAGATAGATCAGCTGGGATATGGTGTGTGGGATATGCTACCATAGGTTGCCAACATAGGGATGTCAGCAGAGTATCAGGAGTGATTCATGCGACATCATTTCATTAGATTCATTGATCCGGTAGAGCCTATCCTAGATGTTGATGAGTTGTCTGAGGATGATGGTGATGGTGGAGATGATGGTGATATTGGCGATAGACCACACCGGTGAAAAGTCTAGAGAGCACCCAAAGAGCCACAGGTACAGAGAGCAGCTGGGGCTCGGATGAGAGGTGGTCATGTGAGAGGTCGGGGTGGTGGTTTCAGACAGCTGAGGTAGAGACTAGCAGGTGCACAGGGACCACAGGGTTAGGCTCCATTGAGAGTAGATGCAGATTGGGCCAAACAGAGGCACAGATGGGTCTAGGAGGTGAGACAGGTTCCTGGGAAGATACCACAGGTTGACCCACAGGTTAGCACAGCACAGGTTATACCATAGGTTCCTTTAGCACCTCAGGCACCACAGGGTCCTCAAGTATCACAGGCACCTCCAGTTTCAGATGATGTAGTGTGGTATGTTTGGGGGTTATAGGCTGGGATGACCACAGTGACAACCATGTTAGATCAGGTCACGACCATGTTGCAGAAGTTTCTAGCCACTCTGGCTCAGCTACCGACCAATGCGAGTACTAGTTAGGCACCTCCTAGTTCATAGGATAGAGTAGGTGATAGAGATCCTGGTGGCGCAAGTGGGTCAGGAACAGGTTTGGCCGGGGATGGATCAAGTGCCCCTACTGGGTCATGAGATAGATTTGGAACCAGTTTTTGTACCATATGTATCATATGTATTTGTTCATTAGGATTTTGATGTACCTTTGATGTACTGATTATGCTATAGATATTGTTGATGGACTTTTATCTTATGATGATCTTTTATTTCTCCTTTGATGATGTTATGAGATTTCCTTTTATGCATGTCTATATGTTTCTATGATGCATTTACTTCTATTGTGCAATGGATGATAATGTCTTAGAGTAGGACATAGATAAATGGATGCAAATGGTGTGAATGTAATTTTATCTCTAAAAATGTTTTTTTTTTTTAACAATGTATGGATTATGCAATGCAATGAATGCTATACTTAGTGCTATGATAAATGAAATGCATCTATCTTTTTGTGTTTTTGAATGTATGCAATTTAATTTATGATATGCAGTTCTAAATGATGATATGGAAAATGATTTAATGAATAATGTATCTTTTTCTTGTTTTTCTCTTGACATGAATGTATAATGAATAATGAATAATGATGATGAATGCAAAGGAACATCTTATTTTGAAGGACTTGAAACCAATTCATTTGATGAAGTTTTTTCAACATGTTATCCCCCCTTGAACTTGGAAAATTGCTAGAAAGACAAGCCATTTTGAGAACTAAGCATTTGAGAATGCAACCAAAAGAGCAACAAGCAACTAATCTAACATGCAAAATGTAACTAATCTAACATTAAAAATGCAATGCAACTAATTGTCCTTGAGGTTTATGAAAGGAATGCAAACTGAGATATATTTTCATCATAGAGCGTTGTGGAACTAGGAGTCCATACAATCCTTACTGGTGCCACTGTGACCATAAGAATATGAATATGACTTTCCCACGTGTGGTAACCCCTTCCTATGAAACTAAGTACAACCCTCACTAGTTGGAAGACCAACTCTAGGAGTATGAATACCAGTTTAATAGGATTCAATGTTGCAAGTGGATGTTGGTATTAAGATATGGAAAATCTAAATAACCAAGGTATCCTTTTGCATAAACAAACAAAGGTCAACCCTTCCTCTGGTATGAATGTCCTCTATGGTTCTTTGATGACCATGTCTTTAGACTAATTCACACAAGTTAAAGAATCTTCCTCAAAATAGTCACTCAGAAGCTTAATAAAACATCATGTCTTTTATCCTTGCCAATCTAGCAGAAACATCATTGATTAGCTAAAAAGAACATGACTCGAAAAAGTTAATGAAAAACTCATCAAAATTCAAAGTGTTTGTGAAATGTATCAAGATTTTCAAATAATAATTTCAGACAATCTGACCATTTAAGGTGTGTCAAATTTTAATCCTGATAAAATAAGTTAAATGATGTTCAAGGATGATGTTGTGCGATCAAACTGTTTAGGGTTGAACAATGATAGTTATCAAAGGTTCGAAAATGTCTCTCTTGAATTGGAAAATCTTCTTATGATGTGTGACCAAAATGTTGCACTATTGAATCCGGTTGGTACAAAAAATCTATGACATGTGTCCCCAAGTGATAAATGTGGCCAATGTGATACTTAGGGCAACTGAACCTAGAATGCGACAAAATGCAGCTCTAAGACTTTATTAGGGAAATGCACGAATGACGAATGCAATGAGGATATGGACAAGTGAGATGAGAAAACTACAATATGTACAAATGCAGCTAAGAAACACCTAAGGGACAAAAGGTGTCTATTTCCAGGTTTTCACCTCTTGGGATTATTGCTCTTTTTCTCTTTTTTCTTTTTTTTTTTGCTACCAAGGTGCCTATTGCTAGGTTTTCACCAAGGCACTTTTTTCTCTTTTTCAAATGTTTTTGGCTTTTTGAATTTTCTGATTTTTTTGGTATTTTTGATCTTTTCTTCTTTTTTTGGTAATTTTGAATTTTCTCATGTACAAAGGGTGATGCTTGACTCATCTGACACTCTTCAACTTATACTCTTTATTATGATACTCTTTCCTCTGAATTAGGTGTGGAACCTTTTAAGATGAATGCTATTGATAGGTTCTAGTAATTCATCACCATCATAATCAGCCAATTTGTAGGTCCCCATTCCAAATGAAGAAACAATGACAAAAGGACCAAGCCAATTTGCTTCCCACTTTCCTTTCTTTTCTCTATCAGCCTAATTTTTTAAATTTTCTCTCAATACTAGATCTCTTATTTGAAAGTTTCTTTGCTTGATATGTTTGTTATAGTTCCTGGAGATTTGATTCTGATACACTTTCAAATGATCATAAGCTTGAGTTTGATGTTCCTCCAACAATTCCAATTGTTGAAGGTGGGAAACTCTATAATCCTCATCCATTATTTATCCATGCAATGCAACTCTGAGGGATGGTATTTCAACTTCTAAAGGAAGAACAACTTCGGCCCCATAAATGAAAGAAAAGGGTGTAGCTCCTGTCGGGGTTCGAATACTAGTCCTATAGGCCCATAATGCTGGATTGATTTGAAGGTGCCAATCCTTTCCTGATTTTCCAACTGATCTCTTAAGTATTTTAAGGATGTTCTTGTTAGTGGCTTCTACTTGTCCATTACCTTGGGGATAGTAAATGGATGAAGAGTGATGTGTAATGTGGAATGTGTCACAATGTTCATCAATATCTTTTTTCTTAAACTATTTTCCATTATCCATAATGATGGCATGAGGAATGCCATATCTGCAAATGATATGATTTAGGATAAACATGGAAATTTTTTTTCCTGTTGCAGTTGATAAAGGGACAGCTTCAACCCATTTAGTAAAGTATTCTGTCACTGTGATTATATACTTGTATATGTTTGAAGAAGGTGGATAATTTATGCCAATTAGGTCAAAACCCTATTGATAGAATGGCCATCGTGTGACAAAAGGGTTTAATTCTTGTGCTGGTGCATGAATCAAGTTTCCATGGTATTGACATTTCTTGCAAACTTTAACATATTGATAAGCATCTTTTTCTAAGGTTTTCCAAAAGTACCCCATACGTAAGATTTTCTTAGCTAGGTTTAAACCATTTGAATGTGACCCACAAATCCCCTCGTGGACATCTTTTAAAACTAATTTCCATTCATCTTCCTCTAGACATCTAAGGAGTGTTCCGTCGAGACCTTTATGATACAATGTGTTAGAAAGGATAGTATAATGGGCTGCTTGTCTTATGAAATTTCACTTTTGAGAGCGGGTTTGGTCTATAGGTAGGGTTTGATTTTTGAGGTAAGCATAGATAGGTCCATACCACAGAGAGTTGCATCCATGTAAAAGGGCAATAATTTGGGTCTCAGGTAGGTCAAATGTTGGTTTCACCAGTTCTTCCACCAAGAACTCATACTTTTCATTTTGATCGGGTAGCTGAAGTAAAGATGCCAAAGTAGCCGTTGCATCGGCTTCTTTATTCTTGTCTCTTGGAATTTGTACAAAAGTAATCAAAGCAAAGTACTTCTTCCAGCTGTCCACCAAGTTTTTGTAAGGCAAAAAATTTTCATCCTTAGTATTATATTCATCATTAACTTGATTAATGACTAATTGATGGTCCCCATAGACCTGTAATTCTATGACATTCCATTCCAAAGCTGTCTTGATTCCTATTACCAAATCTTCATACTCTGCTATGTTATTGGTGGAGGGAACAATAACTTGTAAGATTTTGGGATTGTGTAACCTTGTGGTGTAATAAAAAAAATGCCTGCTCCACTGCCATTTTTGGTATATGATCCATCAAAATATAAATTCCATGTCTTAGCTTCGAAATTCACAATTGCAGAATCTGGGAATTCAACTTGTATAGGATGTGTAGATTCTTGAGGATATTCAACCAATTGATCGGCTATAACTTGACCTTTGATTTCTTTTCTATCAACATATTCAATGTCAAAGTCACTAAGTACCATGACCCACTTTGCAATCCTTCCAGTTAAAGCCATTTTGCTAAGTAAGTATTTCAAGGGATCAATTTTAGCTATAAGTTTCACCTTATGTAACAACATATAGTTGTGTGTGTGTATTTGGGAACCTGTTGAAAAAGACACAAACACTCAATAAGTCATTGCATTAGTTCAAAATAGTTAGACAAGCATGTAAAACCACCTAATATTGACCTATTACCTACTAACTAGGAAGAGTGTGATTAGTAACATATTAGCCCTCAAAATATGCTACAATCAGTGATGAATACAACCTAGCATGAAGGATTTTTAGATTAAAACAAGCTAAAAAGATCACAAACAAGCATTCTAGCTCTAAGCATGTGAATAATAAAAATGAAAAAGCATGAAATATAAAGTGAAATATGATTCTAATATTAATGTAGCAGCATAACAATGCATTTACAATCTAAGGTGAAGGCTTATTTACTCTCAAAAATGGCTTCTATTTATAGAAGAATGAGAGAGAGAGAGAGAGAGAGAGGGGGGGGGGACAAGGTGAATTAATGAGTTAAGGGGCTCATTAATGGAGGTGTAAGAGTCATTAATGCCCAAGGAATTAATAAGGCATGGGAGAGACATAGGCTTAAGGAATTAATTATTTAAATAATGAAATTGTTTTTTAATAATTAGGGGACTATAGCCATTTTAATTAAATTAAATAGGCTAGGGGAATGGGTTATTTTGCAACTGGGTAATTGATTTAGGTATTTATTTAATTCCTTTATAATTAAATACAATGGCCATGTTCAGTTTTGGTTTGATTTAATTGGTTTGAATTGATTTAAATCATATGGCTATAATAGTTAATATATTTTAGTAATAAAAATCACCTAGGATATTAAATTGATTTGAAGAATTATGCCAAGCAATAACAGGGTCATTTGGACATAATTGACGGTATGATCACACTTAGGGAAAATAGGGTCCATAGTTGGAACAAACCAAATTTAGGTGGTTACATTTGCCCCTCTTTGAATTGATGTGCGAGCAACGCATTGATTCAAAGAAAGTTTTCAATTTTGACTTCAGAAAGATTGATAATCCTGTTCTTGGTTGTTGAACGAAATGTTGATCAGATCAGTCTCGCACTTGATCGAACAAAATTAATAGAATTGATCTTTAACTTGGTTGTCGTCCAAATATTAATAAAATATTTTAAAGATACCAATTCTGAACTTGGTTGTCATCCAAAAATTGATAATATTGATTTTGAACTTGGTTGTCGTCCAAAAGCCAGTATGAAACTGCAAAGAGCTTTAAAAATCTTCTTAAATGAGGAAACATAAGATATCCAGCTCATGAGAACCAAAGCTTTCTATCGCACAATTCTGACTTAGTCAAGGAAATTGCTATGCCACTAGTTTGTTTGATAACAAAGTCATTTTTAATGCAGTTTCAAGAAAAAATTTAATTGATGATAGTGTGATCATGCCCCCTGAGGAACAAAATTGAAGGAAAATAATAAAACCTCTTAGTTGAACGAACCTATTACTTGCACGAAGAAATTAGGGAAAGAAAGAATGGAGTAGAAGAAGTGAAGGAGCGGAGGTGTGTTTAAGAGTAAACACACAAGTACCAAGTTAATCACATTGAAAATATGAGTTTGATTTTGTTCCCGATAGATGAAAGATTTTGGGAAGCATGGATATTAGTAATAAACTTGGATTTCAGATGAATTATAAATAGAAAGGAGTTTCAACTCAAATCCTTATGTTTTTCTTTCAAAAATGCATCATGCAATCTCTAAATGCAGCTATATGCAGACTCTTAGGACTTGTCACTGATTAGCAAATATTACAACATTTTTATCATCATTGGGTGGTTTTGGAATAGATACCATCTGATAGTACAACCATCACTAATACCCACTGATATTATGAAAGTATGAATACTATGTTTTATTGAAATGTTAGAAATAGACTTAGGCATCAAGGCATAGAAGTCAGGATAAAAATAGTCACCTTCCTTTTAATATACCAGATTCTGATTAAGGCAAGATATTGGACCCGCAATGACCTTGAAAATTCATATCCTTGGGTACATTATGATTCGTATACCTTAGTGAAAATCTGGATCAGAAAATAGACAAGAAAATTGTTTCAAACTCACCATAGTTTACTCATAACCAAGATCAAGATATATGCGGCTATCCACCCATAGTAGTAGCTCTTACCATAAACATCCAAGTTAGGTGAAATTTATAGGATTATTTGGAACAATCACCATACATAGAAAATCAAGAAAACATTATGCCCCCAATCCTTGCGACTCTTTGTCTTTGCGCAGACGTCATTGAGTAACTATGAAGACATAATAATTTATCAATTGTGAATCAATCCAATAAAATTTATAATTACTTAGATGCCCCTAGTTGAAAACATCATCAGGAAACAAAAGAATCATAATCAAACCATTGAGCAAACTGTGTGTTAATTAGTACTTTGTTCATCCATATGTCAAACATAGTAAAGATTCATCAATCAGAAAAATTGTAATACAAGTAATATGGTGTTCTGTGTCAGTGCCTTAGTAGGATAATCCATTCTTGTTTGTGATCCAATATATCTTTGTAGGAATGTTTGTGAATGTAAATGTCATGTCCCATGTTTTTGAAAAGACACCCTTGTTTTTGAAAAGTGACATTATTTTGCATGTGTCGAGAAACATTGTGTCTGTGAGGCAAACCAGCCTAGAGAAACCTAGCAATCATACCTGACTATGCCAACAAAGATGCCCCCAGTGAAAAATGACTTATTCCTAAGACATAAAGATAGACAAATCCCAAGCGAGGACAAGATAGTCATGTAGGAAAATGAAGTCAGCGTATGAGCACAAGCAAAAATGATGAAGGCCAAATATCAGTAGTGCATTGATAGATGGAGCACAGAACACAAATGACCCCTGATTGCCAGGTTTTCACCACTTGGCAATATTTTTTCTCTTTTTATTTTTTCTACCAAGATGCCTATTTTACCAGGTGCTCATCAAGACACTTTTCTCTTTTTTAATTTTTTTTCTATTTTCGCTTTTTTGAATATTTTTGTAGTATCAGGGCGCCTGTTTACCAGGTTTTCACCAAGGATACCCATTTTGTAGGACCTTTTCCACTATTTTTTGGATTTTTTCAGGATCAATTTTCTGAATGTTTTTGGTATTTTGCAAGAATTATTTGTTGTATAGGCTCTGCTAGCCAAACAATGGGTGTAGAACCGCTTCAAATGTAGAGTATTGATAGGATCTGGAAGAACGTCTCCTTCAAGTGTAGCTAACTGATAAGCTCCAGTCCTGAAAGTAGTAGTGATAACATAAGGTCCCAGCCAATTAGGTTCAAACTTTCCTTTCTGCTCTCTGTTAGGCTGGTTCTTAGGATTCTCCTTGAGGACAAGATCTCCTACTTAAAATTTGCATGGTTTGACCTTTTTGTTGTAACATTTGGACATACATGCTTGATACACTTTGAGGTGATCAAATGCTTGTTATCAGCGCTCATCTAGGAGGTCTAGAGAATTTACCTGATCAATGCGGTATTGCTCATCAGTAACTAGTCCTTGTAAAGATATCTGCAAAGATGAGATTTTAACCTCAATAGGTAATACTGCTTCAGCGTCATAGACTAGAGAAAATGGCGTGGCTCCAATTGGTGTTCGGATGCTTATTCTGTAGGCCCATAGTGCTGAATTTAGTTGTAGATGCCAATCTCTGCCAGACTTGCTTACAGTTCTGTGTAGAATTTTGAGAATATTTTTGTTTGATGCCTCAGCCTGTCCATTATCTTGAGGATAATAGACTAAGGAGAAATGTTGAGTGATATAGAAATGTTCACAGAGGTCATCAATGTCTTGATTTTTAAATTGGACCCCATTGTCTGTCATAATTGAAGAGGGTATCCCATATCTACAAATAATGTAGTTCAGAATGAACACAGCCACCTTTTTTCCAGTGGCTTTGATTAGCAGCATGGCTTTGACCCAATTCGTGAAATACTCAATGGTCGTAATGATAAACTTGTGTCCATTTAAAAAGTTGGGATATATTTTTCCAACCAAGTCAAAGGCCAATTGATGGAATGGCCAATGTGTTATGAAAGGTATAAGTTCTCTGGCAGGAGCATGAATAAGGTTTCCATGTGTCTTGCATTTAAGACATGCTTGTGAAAATTGAATAGCATCTTTCTCCATGGTAGGCCAATAATAGCCTACTCTGAGAAATTTTTTAGCTAATGAAAAGCCATTTGAGTGTGATCCACATACACCTTTGTGGACATCTTTTAATGCTAGATCGGACTCTTCGAGTTCTAAACACCGAAGAAGTGTACCATTGAGACTGTGTCAATATAGGTTGTTAGTTATGAGGATGTAACATGATGCTATCCTAATCACGGATCTTTTCTCATTTCTAGATAGATTGGTGGGAATGGTTTGGTCAGAAAGGTAAGAAATGATACTGGCATATCGAGATTGATCTGAGGTATTCAAGGCACATATTACCTAGTATTCAGGGTTAGCAAAGGCAGGATAGGATATTTATTCTACCAAGAAGTCATAGTGGAATTGATGTTCCTCTAGTTGTAACATGGATGCCAAGGTAGTCATAGCATATGCAGCTTTGTTTTTTGATCTTGGTATTTGCTGGAAGGTGACAAAGACAAAGTACTTCTTCAGATCATCAACTAGTTGCTTGTAGGGCATCAAATTTTCATCTTTTATTTGATACTCCCCATTGACTTGATTGATAATTAGTTGGGAGTCACCATAAACATGTAACTCTATGATCTTCCATTCCATGGCTAGCTTGAGGCCATTGACCAATGCTTCATATTCTGAGATATTGTCGGTGCATGGAAACATCAATTTGTAAGATTTGGGAGTCTTGTATCCTTGTGGAGTTATGAAGAGGTCCCCTGCTCCTAATACTTGTTGAGTAAATGAACTATAAAATTACATCTTCCATGGATGTTCAGTGAGATGCATGATTGTTTCATTAGGGAATTCAATTATTAATGGTTCATCATCCTAGAGTGGTGAATTAGCCAATTGATATGCAAGTACATGTCCTTTAATAGCTCTCTATTCTACATATTCAATATCAAACTCACTTAGAATTAGGACCCATTTTGCCAAACGTCCCGTTAATGATGTTCTGCTCAAAAGATACTTTATAGGGTCTATCTTAGCAATGAGCTTTACTATATGAGAGAGCATGTAGTGTCTCAATTTCTGTGATGCAAAGATGACTACTAAGCATGCTTTTTCAATAATGCTATAATTGAGCTCATAAGTGACTAGGGTTCTACTAATGTAGTAGATAGCTCATTCTTTCTTTGTGTCATCTTCTTGTGCCAGTAACACTCCTAGGGATGTAGCTATTGCTAAAATATATAGGAGTAAGAGTTTTCCATGAATAGGTGCCATAAGAATAGGTGGAGTAGCCAGGTACACCTTCAATTCTCTAAAATTTGCTTCATAATGTTCATCCCATTTGAATGTAACCCTTTTATGTAGTAGCTTAGTAAAGGGTTGTGCCTTATCGGCCAATTGGGACATGAATCTCTTGATAGACTGTAGTCTCCCTTGTGGCATCCTCACTTGACTGATATTACATGGAGGAGTCATCTCTAGAATAGATTTTACCTTTGCAGGGTCTACCTCGATTCCCTTTGTTGATACTATGAATCCTAGGAGCTTGCCAGATTAGACCCCAAAGGCACATTTCTTCAGGTTGAGCCTGAGTTGGAACTGTTCCATTTGATCTAATATCTTTCTCAAATCAGCAATGTGAGTACCTCTTTCTTTGGATTTAGCTAGTGTGTCATCTACATAGTCCTCCATGTTCTTGTGCATCATGTCATGGAATATTGTTGTCATTGCTCTTTGATATGTTGCACTGGCATTCTTTAACCCAAATGGCATGACGTTCCAGAAAAATGTACCCCATGCGCATGTGAATGTGGTTTTCTCTTGATCCTCAGGGGTGATCTTGATTTGATTATAGCACAAGAATCCATCCATTAATGAATACATCTAAAAGCCAGCTGTAAGGTCTATGATCATGTCAATTTTTGGGAGAGGAAAGTCATCTTTTGGACATGCTTTGTTGAGGTCTCTGAAGTCTGTATAGATCCTAATAGATTTATCAGATTTAGAAATGGGGACCACATTAGAGATCCATGCTGCATAGGAAATGACTCGAATAAATCCAGCTTTTAATAACTTTTCTAATTCTACTTTCACCAGTAATGCAACATGTGGATGCATCTTTCTAAGTTTTTGTTTCATGGGCTTGATCTCGGGAGCCATAGACAAGTGGTGCATGATGAGATTAGGATCTAGCCCTGGAATATTAGTGTAAGACCATGCAAAGTTGATCTTCTTCTCTCTCAGGAACTCTATGAACTATACCTTCTCTTCTTTTGATAAAGATTGTGCTAGACAAACTATCTGAGGATTTTCAATAGTGCCCAAGTTTACTGGCTGTGTTGGTTCAATCAATACCAAAGATCTCTCCTAAAAGTGTTTAGGGAGGATATTAAGAGTCTCATCCTTTGGCACCTCTTAGAGGTTTTCACCATTGGATACATCTTTTTTCTTTACTATTTTGGGATCTGATACTGCCACAGAGTGGTTTTCACCATCAGTCTGCTTTGTCTTTTTATTTTTCAGTTCGTGACTAAGAAACTTGATATCCTCCTGTGACATGTTCTCGCTCCTTGCATTGGTGGAAGAAGGGTAAGATTCACAAGCATTAAGATAACAAGCCAGGGGGAAAATTCAAGGATAGGAGTAGGATATGTTTCAATCCAATCAATTAGGTTTGGAAGTACCAATTTTAGGGAGCCAGATTCTGGAAAGGACAGCATTGTGTTAGCATCAAGACCATTAACTAACATGACATGATCTGTTAAGTTAATATCTTTGATGTTTAGATCAATAAGAGTGAGATCATTGTTAAAAGGATCATTGTTAGTTATATATGGATCAAACTCTAGCGACTCGTTAGTAGATATCTCATCATCATCCCTTTGTAAAAGGAGGCTTCTTGCTTGTAGCCTATGAAATTCTTGTAGACTTATGTATTCACCAGTGTCTCCATTAATGATTGGGGGAATGAACTCTTCTTCTACTTCAGGAGGTTTAGTATCATTGAAAGGAGTGTTAGGTCGGTTACTAGGAGCTGAGGAAGCTACAAACATGTGAATTGTATCTATTCCAATATCCTTGGAGGCAATAGATAGTCAATCCCATTCATAGTCATGAGATTCCATGACATCATCATCAGATCTATTTAAATATTCAGTAATGTTTATTTTATGGACTCGGTTAGCTACTTGTAGATCAAAGTGAGGCAGATTGAGAACATGTGAAATTGTGACCAATTGCCCCCAGTTAGGATGTAAATTATGTGGCCGAGGTTCCTCTTGAGTGATTTTCTCTATGGTGTCTCTTACCTCTTGAATGAGAGGTTGTGCTAGCAAAGTAGTGTGAAGATCCTGTGGTACCTCAAAGCTAGGTACATAGCGTTCTCCTTGATATTCAGGATTCTCTGTACCAATATGTAGTAATCTTTCATAAGGCCATGGTTCTGATATTATCTCATCTATTTTATCACTCCCTGTTTCAAAAGGTGGACTCTCTTTTGAAATAGGTTTGTTGGATTGAGTATTAAAGCCCAGTCCTATTTTATCTCTATTGAGGTGGAACTCCACGGGAATGGGTTCAATGATCCCTCATCCTATGTCATTTAGAGGTCCCTTTCCTTTGTAACCCATTTGTGTAAGGAACTCATATCCCTTTCCATACAACTCTAGGGATATCTTCACATGTTTAACCTTAGATTCCACTAGTTCTCCTTTGTAAAGCCTGTCCAAGACTACCTGTTCTTCTGTGTTATCTAAAGAAGATGTGGATGCCTTTATCATGCCATTTGCCTTGTGTACTTCTAGCTCTTTGAATACTAGAGGTGTGAATGTTGATGAAGGTTTCCCATAGGATCTTGGTGACACTGGAAGGTCTGTCAGTGAAGGAGTCAGGTCTAGCTTGTACTCTCCCATACCTATTGATTCTAGTTTCAAGGTTTTGCTAAAACTCTTCATAACCATGTCCTTGGTAGTTTCAGGAGCAACTGCATCCATAGCCTCTTTTTTGTGTGGCATCATGCTACCTACTTTGATATTGTTGCAAGTGTAGTTGGCATCTGTAGGAATCGTCACTTCTATCCCATTATGTGGGAACTTTATGCATTGGTGGTAAGTGGATGGTACAGCTTGCATTTCATGAATCCATGGTCTGCCTAATAGAATGTTGTAGGCTAGTGGTAGGTCCAAAACTTGACATATGACATTCCTCTCGATGGGTCTGACTCTAATAGGTAGAGAAATAAGACCCCTGGAGGATCTTTCTTCCTCATCATAAGCTTTGATAGTTATCTTGTTTCTAGTGTCAATTGTTTTTTCTGAGAGACCCAATCTCCTGACGAGATCCAGTGTACATATATTCAATCCTGCACCTCCATCTGTCAATACGTGTCTAACACGGGATT
This sequence comes from Thuja plicata, assembly GCA_018584345.1. Classification (NCBI taxonomy): domain Eukaryota; kingdom Viridiplantae; phylum Streptophyta; class Pinopsida; order Cupressales; family Cupressaceae; genus Thuja; species Thuja plicata. The sequence goes on from MU227685.1 coordinate 5,067,318, forward strand.
TATGAATAAGGACCTCAATATGGAGGGGTTGATTGTGTGGATGGGTCAATGATTTTTCATCCTCTTCAGAAAAAGAGAGGTAGTGTGGCACTGAGATGTGATTGACCATCGCTTGGAACTTGTCTATATCGATATCTTTTGGAACATTAGCAACGTGTAGGGCTTGTTCTAGGATTTCCCTATGCACCGTGGATATCTTGAGCAATTCAAAGATGGAAATTTTGGCAGCGATTCTTTGTAATTGGTCTACCAAGTCATATTTTTCTCCAGGGGTAGTGACCACATGTTTTGTTTCTAGTTTAGGAATAGTTACAATAGGAACCTTGGGTGTTGATGTCATTTTTGGAGGTCCTTTGATTGTAACCTGTGCTTGGCTCTGGGTTATAGTATTTGAGGAGGATGAGCCACCTTTTATTGTGACCACATTTATGGATTCAGTTTTAATATTGAGCATATTGATCACATTGTCACTCTTGGAATAGGTGTAGTTTACCTCATTACCTTTCCCTTTAGATGTTTCTCCTTGATTATAATTGGGAAAGGGTTTGTTAAATGTTGTATGGTCCTCATTGGTAGTATGTCCATCTACCTTGATCCTACCTCCTTCAATGAGGTCTTGGATAACATGTTTAAGTTTGAGACAATTATTAGTCTTGTGTCCCTTGTTTTTGTGGAAGACACAATAGGAGTTATCATCCCACCATCTGGGTTTGACCATCGGTTCCCACGGTTTAGAATCAGGAATCGTAAGAACTTTTTTATCTACCAATGTTTTTAAGACGGTATCAAGAGGTTCCCCCAAAGGAGTGAAGGCTCTTTGGGGTTTTGAAGTCCAAGTTCGTTCCTTGTTATTATCATTGTTTTCCTTGGGAATGGGAGGTGTTACTTTAGCCTCTTTTCTTGCTTGCATGCCATTGGTGAGATTGAATGCTTCGGGTTTAGAATGAATGTTAGAGGCATCCACTACTCTGTCATTAACAAAATTTTTGTTTTGCTTCCACCATTTAGGCTTGGAGTTGGAGCTACTGCCTTTGTTTTCATTTTGAAGGGTGATCTCTCCCTTTTTGACCATTACTTCCTCAATATGGAGGGTATTTTTAATCATCCTATCGAAGCTAGGAGAGTCTTGCATTTGTAGAGCATAGCTCAATTTAGGCACAATATTATTGACGAAGATTTCCATCTTTTCTATTTTGGGAATGACCCTTGAATATCATGTAAAAATCTTCCTCCATCTTTGTAGAAAGTGTGTAAATGATTCTCCAGTTCATTGTTTGGTGTTACATAGGTCCATCATAGTTACATCATGTTGGATGTTGTAGGAGTAATGTTGAATGAACCGTTGCATCAATTCCTCGAATGTCTTGACCTTAGGGTTCAATTTTGAAAACCACTCC
>MU227685.1:5097075-5114684 GCA_018584345.1 Thuja plicata
AAGAAGGAGGAGGAGGAGGAGGAGGAGCAGGAGGAGGAGGAGGTGGAGGAGGAGGAGGAGGAGGAGGAGTTTTCCCTAAGGAAAAATATATCAAAGACACTCCCATTTTTGAAAGCATGGGTATCATGGTACTGGTCTCAGGGTAAGATAAATAGGAAGAAGAACACTCATTATAGCCAAAAGCTATTTGTGAGGTTAACGATTCAGATCCTTAAAACCAAAGACTAACTTCACTAAAGACTATTGTTTAGTTGAATCTGATTAAGACACTAAAGAGGAGTTCTTTGAAGTACCTTTCCAATATATCAAAGATGACCTCGATGACATTTCCCGTGTCCTTACCATCACTAAATCTGACCTTTCATCCCTAGTCTTCCCCTCACAAACCCTAACCTAATAGATTGGAATCAACAAGACTCGCTACCATATTTAGACATATGTGATTTGGATGAGGCAGTATAAGCCCTCTTTAGACTTAAGAATCTCCGAGACTATGAGCATCAAATCCACTACAATGAGCAAGCCTACTTTGATAGCTAGGTCAACACTCTTAGTCACAAAAGATAATATGAAAATAAAAGTTAAAAAGAAGATAATACATCCCCTGGTGAAAGCCTCTCACGGGCACCTTCGGATGATAAAAAAGAGAAAATAAAGGATGTGTCGTCTAGTGAAAACCTTTCTGATGTGCTAGAGGAGGGAGAAGTTGACCTGCCATTCATATCATTGCAATCAAAAAATTCCTCCACCCTGGTCGAAGACACAATAATAGTCAATCTCAGCACAAAAGAAGATCCAAAGGTCACATATATTACTGCATCACTTAATGATCAAGAACAAAAATATATGACTGAATTCCTCAAGAAACAACAAGTCAACTTTTCCTATACTTACAAGGACATGCCCAGTTTAAATACAGATTTAGTTTTCCACAATCTTGTGGTTGATCCAAAGGTGAATCTTGTCAAGAATAAATTATGCAAGATGCATCCACAAGTCACTTTTCTAGTCAAAGCTTAGTTACAAAAAATGCTTGACGCCAAGATCATCATACCAATTGATTATCTTGAGTGGGTATCTAATATTGTACAAGTAGGTAAACTTGTTGGGGGCATCTATATCTGTACTGACTTTAGAGACTTGAATTTAGCATGTCCTAAGGATTGTTTTCCACTACCCAATATTGACATCATGGTGGATTTGACTATTGGACATGAGATGTTATCCCTCATGGAAGGCTTTTCTGGAGATAACCAAATTAGGATCACACTTGAAGATCAACACAAGACTGCATTCACTACTCCTTGGGGTATGTTCTATTATTAGGTCATGCCCTTTGGTCTGAAAATATAGGTGCAACATATCAATGCACAATGACCACAATCTTTCATGATCTCTTGTTTTTCATTATGGAAGATTACGTGGATGGTCTCCTAGGAAAATCCAAGACATGAGAAGCACACATCCCCATTCTCACAATAATCTTTGAATGATTGGAGAAATATAAGCTTCGGCTTAATTCAAAAAAGTATGTCTTTGGAGTTCAATCTGGCAAGTTATTGGGCTACATTGTCTCCCACAGAGGCATTGAAGTGGATCCAAATAAGGTGAAAACTATTTTAGAGATGCTCACCCCAAAAACACTGAAACAACTATGAAGTCTACAAGGAAAAATTCAGTCCATCAGAAGGTTCATGTCACAACTAGCAGATAAAGTACATCCCTTTTCACATCTGTTACGCAAAAATGTCAAGTTTTCCTAGGATTGCTTATGTCAAAAAACATTTGATTGCTTAAAAGGATATCTATCTAACCCTCCAATGCTGGTGTAGCCTATCTTAGGGCGACCTCTCATCTTGTATATATCCGCTACTGAAGTGCTCTTTTAGCACAGTTAGATGACAATGGAAAAGAATGAGCAATATATTACCTCAACAGAACACTAGTGGGTTACAAACTGAATTACTCACCCATTGAGAAATATTGTTTGTTTGTTTTTTCTATATATAGAAGTTGTGCCATTATACCCTTGTTGTCAATCAGGATTACACATATAGCTTGATGTAAAATCTAGCTATCCTGTTGAAACATAGAAACATTCTCCTTGGTGGATGAGAGAATGAATCTCCAGATTCTAGGTCGGTTCCTATTGAATTTGGGATATCACCTAATACTGATCTTTATGGTTTTTTAGGTAAAGGGAGAAAGATAACTAAAAATGAATACTAATTAAAAATTTGATACACCAAAACAAATTTATATTTTGTTAAAATTGTGATTCTGTACCTATAGGACATACATTGCTGAACTCTGCAATTATTTTCACTTCACAAAACCTAGGATGACCAAGAATTTACTATTAGGGTTTGGTGCCAATAATGGTAAAAGTTCAACCAACAAATAGGTACTTTCTGCAAAAGGTTTATTCTTTATAATGTAGAATAGGAATTTGGAACAATTCACTAATCTATGCTTAAAAGGCACAATACACTTAAATGCAGAAAACTTAGAAGGATAGATAGAAAAACTCAGAAAAGATATGCGAATAATAAGGCCAGCTCTATAATAATATGTTCACTAATACCTCTTAATCCCCAAATTCTAGACCTGCTACAAAATGCCCTTACAATCTACCCACAAGCTTGCAATTTGCAAAACATGTGAGCCAAAAAGAAGGTCCTCAAAAATGAGGTCGAAATACAATGATATAGGCATCATATCCCAAAGGGTCGGATGCATGAAGAAACTCTATCAAATCAGGGTCATAACTATCAAAAACTGAAGTCTAAGTGCTCCAAAAACTCCTCCAAACCATGCATAACCAAAGTGTAACTCAAAATCTCCCCAAAACTGCTCCAAATCTCCATAAAACATGTAGAATCTGTGGGGGTCGGATATGAAGATAAATCCCACCAAATCAGGGCCATAACTATTGTAAATTGTGACCAAACTGTTGTAAAAGACTCTTCAACTTATGATAGCTGGTAATTATCTCCAAAACCCCTCCAACTAGGCTCCAAGGTGCTGTAAACAGGCCCTAACAGAAACATAACTGAATGTGAACATAATCTTTTCCCTCAGAGAAGAGCATGAGAACAGGTAGCCAATTGATAACCAATGCTAAAAAGGTGCAACCTAACTCAAGACCAACTCCTAAAAGATATCCCTTTACCTTGCACTTTAGACAATTAATAATAGTTGCCTTATAATATTTGACAAACAATCATTATTGTTACAATAAAGATGTGCAAAACTCAACTCTAAACTATTTATTTATTAATGAGTTATTAAACGATTATATTTTAATATATTTAATCTTTTAAAGTGAATAATACATTTATTCGTTTAAAACATTAAATATATCATAATAAATTCATTAATATTTAATTAATAAATAGATACTAATCCAAAAGATCTATTTATTTACTAATAATAATCCTAATATAAGATATTTAATTTTAATTTGAATAATACACTTATCCACTTTAAAATTAGATATATTTAATACTAGAATTATTATTGATAAATAAATAAATTCTAACACCTCAAAGAGAAAAACATGCAAAAGAAATCACTTATGATTTATTAATTATATTTATTATATTTAATATCTCGTAAATAGTAAAATTTAACCCTAATATCTTAACATATTAAGTACAACTTATAGAAATTTTACTTAATATATTAAGCTTTTAGTAAATTTTATTATATTTACCATATACTAAATACAATAAATAGAATTAAACTCTAACCTCTTTTTAATAATATATATTATACTATATTCCTAATTTACATTTAATAGATAATAAATATCATCTTTTAAATGTAAATGAAGAATAAAGCATAATATATATTATTAAAAAGGCTTAGGAAAATACAAAAAATCATGACGTAACCCGAGCGCATAGCAAAATTTTAAAAAAATATATATATAATGGAATCACAAACCTATTCGAAAATCAACTTGATTTGAGACAAGTTGAAGTCTGATGAATAAAAATAAAGATTTGAACCCTAATTTTGAAATATCTTTCATTTTCTATGTGCTATTTCTCGTCATTTTGCTCTGTCAACATCATGAGTGTTTGAAACCATTCTAGTATGTTGCTCTCTATCTGGTCTTTGTACCTTTTGTGGATGAAATAGCTTCACCCGAATGCTCTTGATGTTGTTATTGCCGCCATGGAAGAATAGGGTTTGGTGAAATTCCTGAGGAATGCTACTCATGATGAAAATCTCTGCATTTTTTATGAAAAACATTACCATTCTTTTCTTGTTAAGGTTATGGTTGTGGCTTGTGATACCTTCAATCTGCTTTCTCCTTGTTCTTTTTCTCACACCGGTTGCTGCTTCTGTTGTTCTTATGGTGATTTTCTTTGACAACTCGCAAACTCAAAATGGTAAAAAACTCTACCGTTGTGCCTCAGTTCGTTTCTCTATTATTTATGTAAAAAAGTTTTACAAAAAAGACTGAGTTTCAAAATAGTATCCATGCCTATAAGCTATTCTTAACAAAGATGTATGCTTCAAATAATGATGCTAAAGGATGAATTGTAGAACTGCCTGTCATTTATTTATGAATGTATATTCTTTTCAATGAGCATTTGTAAGTGCTCCTTTGAATCCATGCTTTGAGAATTAAAGATCAACAGTTACTAATAGCTAAATGAGCGTTGTTATCTCAGTTTGTACATATTTTCCTCTGAATGCCTTACCCAAACAATATTAGGGTAAAACTCTACATATATGACAGCCTTCTCAACCAGAATTCTTTATGAATTTTTATCCCAATCATTTATGAGGTATCTTGAATCTGGTTTTCCCAACCAAGAACAAAAACCAATATCTACGAGCAGTTTCAAATAGTCATTTTTTCCATCTTTCACTCCAACAAGAGTTTCTCTTTGAAAGGAAATTCGTATTACAATATTCAACTTTTGAATTTTGACCACCTTTTCTGGAAACATCCCCTCCATTATAAGCAGCAACAAAATCCACGTGATCATTCTTACCAGTCCCTGTAAATCAAAGATGTGCAACATTGACTTTTTTTTTAATCCTTTGGAAATAAGAATGAACTGTAGTCATTGAGAACTGCAACAACTGGTACTTGTACAATACCTCTTTTATCTAACTACGCTGATATGTTGTGAAATCATGATTTTAGTGGCTTTCACGGCCTTTACTTTAGCTGCCTTGAAATAGCTATTTTATGAAGGAAAAAGTGAAACCAAAATGAGCTTTCTTGAACATACCATGATAACTTAGTAAATAACCATATTGTAACTGTGACTACTTATCAAGCCTTTCATTGAAAAAGATATACTTTCCAATGTTGGATTTGTAAGTTGAAGGAAAACCATGACATTATTTGATCAATTTATGTGTTGATGACGTATCTTTCCTTGCATTACATATTTGATTCCACATTTAAGTGCTGGTCATGACATTTGGAAAACAAAAGTTGTGTTGAATATGACAGTTTCTTTCTTTGATGTTATAAATGTGAAAGTCATGCTAATGAAGATGCTTCTTTTTCATATATCAAAACTGCAATATACTTCTAAATTGAATTCCTATCATTTGGCACTATCAATACTCTTTTCCTTCTTTGTTGGTTTTATGATCATTGTCAACTTCTTGTAACTGTAACGTGTGCTCTCTATACTTTATATCCATTGCATATATTTCTGCTATATGTTTTGACCCATGAGTTTTATTATTATTATTATTATTTTTGTCTTCAATATCAGAATGACTGTTGCCTTTTAATCATAAGAGTGATTTTTTACTTTGACTCATTTGTAATAGAATTGAAAAATTGAGATACTAAATATCCTTTTTGTCTTTTAGAATGATGCCTCATTCCATGCTTCTTCTCTTCCATTCTTCTCACATAATAAATTATTGTATTGATGGTGACTAATGTGACTGTAATTCTTTAGAATTGTTTTAATCACCCTTGTTGTTTACTTTTTTTTGTGTTACACTATGCAATTCATTATGATAGTGATGTAAGCATTAAGGAATAACTTGACTAAACATTTCTTATTCCCATCATTTGGGCCTTCCTTTTTTAACATGAATCTCTTTAGTATTGTACTTGCTGATTCTTAAACAATTTTATGACAATACTTGCTTACAGAAAACTATGATATTTTTGTCATCCTCATAACACTTTTTTTTCCCACTGAATTTTTGACCTGATACTATGAAAATGATTGAGTAAAATACAAATCTAACACATTCCTTTCCTTGGTGAATGAATTCACATGCTTGCTGATTACTTCATAGAAACTGAAAATTATGCTCCATCATGACATGAATATACCTTCTTGAATATAAAACTGATTTCTATGACAGTCAATACTTCATAAGATAACTTCCTGTAGAAGAATAAGATAAATATCTCCTATAGCATTGTTGCAGCAATATAATCTTTTGTATCAACTCTGAAAACCTTTTGAAAAGCCTCATGTAGAACTGAATGATTAATTTAGAAGCTGAAAGGTTTCATGACAGAATGTCATGTCCCTTCGACAACTTGTCTTCTATAGCAACATTAATTCAGTCGGAAGTTCCCATACTTATAATGTATGTATGCCCCCTCTACAACCTCCTTAGTTGGTCTTTGCCTCTACATGACTTCAGTTGGAAGGTTTCACACCTGTAATGTATGTGTGTCCCTTCAAAAACCTATTCGGTCTTCATACCTGAATCTGTACATGAAGCAAACAACATTAGTATAAAAAATGATTTTCTCTCTATTTTCTTCCTTCTCCTTTGCATCTTTTAATGCTTTATCTGCATAAGCATATTCATGTTTCTAAAGTAGTGTAGAGGTATTAGGAATGTCTCCATTGCTCAGTTCTTCAGAACTGACTCGTTTTCAATTCTATCTTGCAGGTTTTCCAAAGCTGGAGATGCAGCCAAGATTTTCAACACAAAGCCAACGATCGCTTCCATGTACAAGCAATGGAGGCTTTCCCTCTATCTCTTTACATCTTTATATTTGCAATGTGTTTATTTAGATGTAGTGTTAATAATTTCCACAGCTTGTGTGGATCTGAATGTATTGTACGTATTCTGTATGATTGAAATCTGAACATCATCATTGTACCTTTGTAAAATAACATTTGAATAATATGTCATGAAAATGCATTGTCTTTGTACTTATATTTTAGATTTGAATAAAAGTGGACAATTTATTCAATTTTTCTGCATTTTGTACTCTACTTTTATATTTAATGAATTATGTAGTTCATAACAACAATTATTCAATCCATAATTCAATGTAGAAGTAGCAACAACTCAGCAATTTAGTATGCAAACTAAATTGGTAACAACCCTTAATCATAAGATATAGCTATAGACGTCTAAAATCATCCTTATATTAATTTAATTAATATTCCCTTAGCATTATAATTAATTTTAATTAATTAATTATATTTGTTATGTTCTATTTTATTTAATTAAATGTAATTGACTTTTCTTAGTATTTAAATTTAATTTAAATACTACCCCCTTTGATGTATTAAATTCTATTTAAATACATTTCCCTTCATAAATCCCTTTTAAATAAATTTCTAATCTATTTATTCTTTCATATGACTTAAATTCTACTAAACCAAATTAATCTAAATTTTAAAATTTAGAATAAGCTAATTTGAACCTAGATCCTACCCTACCTCACATCACTCTCACCAAATAAACCTACTCATTAATTAACTAAGGTTAATTAGGCTATTTTCTTGATTCCTACAACAATTAGTCTTAATTATTTGCTCACACGTGTGAGCAAATTTCTAAAAATTGTCTTTTCCAAATAATCCTTATTTGGTGCCAACAAGGTTTCTTACACCCATGATGACACCTTCTTACACTTTTTAAAAGTGTTCTATTGGCCCAAATCTCTTACACCTCTTACAAGATCCTTCACATGTGTACTTTAAGTACACTTTGACCCATCACATCCAAAGTTGCTCACACATGTGTGAGCAATGTGGGCCTCTTGCATGACTTATGTGTCCCTCATGTGGCACCTATGTGGATGTCACATGAGCTCCACCTCATCCAAGCCCTCTCTCTCCTCCAAAAAATCTATAAATAGAGGCCATTGTCAAGAGCAAATCATCTCCCTTTTATGCATTGTTATCATGCTAGTTTAGTTCTAGAGCAATTTAGTACTTTCATAGTAATCTTAGTTCTTAGTTCATGCTTATTTCATTTTGAATCTAGATATCACATCTTAGGTCATAATGAAATGAATCTTAGCTTAGATCTTGCAAATCATCCTAGTTTTTTCATTGAATCATCATCTTAGATTAATGCTTGCATCTTCATCAATGGTGAAAGCTTGAGACAAGTTCCTTATACTTGTTCTTGAGTTATTAGCTCATCTTTTTCATGCATTTCGAGTGGCATTAGATATTGTGTTTGGAGAGAACACCTACATACATCTCTAAGATAATATCAACAAGGCATTAGGTGCCCTTGTTCATCTCATCTGAGGTTATGGTGCAAGTCTTATTTCAGAGTATGTTCTTAGATATGTTAATGTAGTTTATTGATGTATATCTCTAATGTTTACATGTCTGAGCATACTCCCAACAGGAAGATTTCCATCATATACATTTTGGCATACCTAGAGGGACCCACGTCCCTTAAATTCTAACATTTTTTCTAGATTTTTCACAGTTCTAGAAATTTTCACGCAAACCCGTCTCCACTCTGGAGTCGCCGTCTCCATAGATCACTGTCTGCGCATCTTGGTAGTTTGCACTTCTCAGCCATCTGCGTTGTCTGCACTTCTCAGTCGTCTGCACATATAACTCACCATCTCCGCCTGTTGTAAAATAGATCTTTAGTAACCTGGTTTAAACTATTTTTATGAGATTTCAAGTTTTTGACTCTCGAGTTTTTGACAGAGTCAAGTTTTTTTAGGGTTAAATGTTGTTAAAACTAATAAAAAAAGTTAATATTTATGCATTGTAAGTCTTTTTTACAATAAAAGATAACTATGTTTATTTGGCCATTTATGGAGGTGATTCATCATTTCTGTAGATCGTCATCTGCGCATATCACTGTCTGCAACACTTGGTCATCTACGCGTTTTCCTAGGTTTTAATGATTTTTTGCAATGTTTCATATCTGAAACTTCAAGACTACTAAAAGTTTTCATGCAAGTTTCCTTTGATTTCTAAAAAATTTTGGGAAATGAAATTGTATGTCTAAACATTAGTCTTTTGAACGAATGTTGCTTAATATTAAATTTACCACATACAATCTTGAATGCATAAGGGAATAAATCTCACAAATCTTGAATGACATAAGGCAAATAAACACACTTTTCCAAGCTTTCTTTTTGCTATGTGGGAAACAAACTGAACTTATATGATTAACCATACTATTGTGTATTTTTTTTAGATAGAAAATACATAGTTGTTTTAATTAAGTTCAATTTGAAATGAATTCTTCTTGGTGTGTTTGAAGAAGTGTTTTTCAACACTTCTTTTGAGCTATTTGTCAATAGATTAAATCTCTTTAAAATATAAGTGATGTTATGATTAAGTTATAGCAATATCCTCTCCCCTCACTTTCGTGAAACTTGGGTGAAGAGAAATCTTAGCTTAATCAAGCTTCTAGAGAGGCATGTCTAGAGGGTGTACTTCCCCTTTAGAGGACAACCTCAAACCGGTAATCCATTTGGCCGGTATAGAAATAAAGTGCGACCAAAAGGTCTTCTTTATCCTATCAAGCTCGGGTGGGTTGTTTTCAATGGTAGTCCATACTGAGTGAATATCCTCAGCATATTGGCATGGTTGAACTAGAGACTTAAGTGTCTCACATCATACAAACCAATTATAGGGATGCCATGAAACCTTACTAGAAATTGTAACTTAGTAGCCTACCCAATTCACCTCCGAACGGTGACTTATTATAGTGCAAGGGGAGGGAAGAATCTCCCCCCAAGATTCCCATAATATGTGTCGCAGGGTATTATGTTGCAAAAAAGATCTTCATAGCACGGCAACAATACCTGGAAAAAGGCAAAAATATGGGCGCCCTTCCGGGGGTGACACTATTGTGTGAGCTAAAGGACTACCAAGTAATGGGCCTATAATATTTCATGCAAAGCCAATTTCCTAAGGTAGCTATTGTTTGAACTGTCTTCATTGTGATAGACCAAGTAAAAACATAAGTGGCTTGAAAGAGTCACTTGAACATGCACAAACGAGATCTTGGAATTTGAATCAAAGTTTTCCAATGTCACATTTGTTTGTATCCCTCAAGGTTTCTCTGTCCCTTGGTTGACTGTTTTGAGATGTGTGTCTATTATTTTTCTGGTTTGAATGTGTTGAAATCAGTTCTTGCCATCGAACAAATTTGCCCAAAATCATACTAAAGATCAAAATTTGCCTAGAATTTCAATACATTATCTTAGCAACAGTCGGTTGTCTCTACTCTGGATCCGTCGTCTACACAGATTACTATCTACACAGATCATCGGCTAAGTCTAAAATTGTTGTCTCCACTTGAAAATAGTGAGCTTCTAAATCCGCTGAGACATTCAAAAATTTGACCTTTTGTAGGAGCCCGAAATCATTTGTCCTAAATCATTTAGTCATTCAGCCAAAATTGGATTTTTCATATGACATGACCAATTTCAAGAAACATAAGAAGGTTAAGCTTCCAACACCTCCAGTCTATAGAGAGCAGAAGGAAACCACTCGCAAATCTAAGGAATATTAGCATATTACCAAATCTATCAAACAAGAGATTAAGCATCGAGAGAAAATTGATAAAATCCTTTACAACAACAAGGTCTGCAACTTCATGGCTAAATATTCTATGAACAGTGCTTTTGTCGCCATTGAACAATATGACTAGGATCAATTCTTCCATTCTTCTATCATCATTCTTCCTTTTCTTGGAGCATTTAGATCAAATCATCAAGTCAATTCAATCCTTTTAGGTTGAAAGACCTTAATCAAAGTATTACAAACCTTCATCCTCAAACAAACACAACATTGCTTGTAGACCATCAGTCTGTCTCAAGTGATTTAAATCCCTTAGTGATGTCCCATTTTTCTTGAGATCACAAGTCCATCTTCAAGTCAAACAGGTGTTTCCTTAAATCCTTTTTGTGTTTTTATCATCACAAGGTTTTTTCATGCTTAGGTTTTGTTCCAAGAAACTTTAAATCAGTCAATCAGTCCTCAATCTAATCAATCAATCAATCAACCTTTAATCAAACATCAACTAATCCAATCAAATCCAGAATCAAGATCTTTGCTCCATTTCATTTCTTACACCTTCTTGTCTTCCATTCTTCTAAATCCACCATTGTATGGTAGTCACTCGATCCCAAGCTAGAAACATGAGGCGAGCAACATTCAACTCTATTACCCGTGAGGAGAATCCTTTTGCCACTCAATATTTTCAAGGAACTGGAGTAAAAGGTGAGGAAGTTCCTAAAGAAACTGAACTAGTGGACCAAGAAGAAAGACCCACCCAATAGATGGACTTCCTTAGTGATCCATACAACTTAGAAATAGTTGAGAAGGCCATTATGCACAATAGTGCTGAAATATTCTTGAATCTTGTTCATGATGGTATCACAGTGCTTGCTGATTTTGATGAAACACTCCTTACTCAAAATGTCACCAAATTTGTCACTGCCACTACTGTAGCCATGGCTTCTACTTCCAATGATACATCATCATATGACACCGGTAAAGGACTTGTTAGTGAACCTTCCACATCAATACCCATGTTAGTACCTGTGACAAAAACCGCATCAGTACCTCAATTAACACCAGAACAAATTCAACAAATCATAAGTGCTTTTCCAAACAATACTACACATAACATCACTCAAATGATGATGACTCAAGGAGCAAGTGCTAATGTCAACAACATCAGGTAGATTTTTGTGCCCTTGCCTACATCTCTGTTTCAAAAAATAGGAATGAAGACATCTACAACCAATACATCCTAAGCCTATCAATATATACCACCTCCTACTGTTGGTATGACCTCCACGGGGTTTTCAGCTGCACAATTTGGAGGAGGCAGAGGTTATGTACCACCATTTGTTCCCCGGAATACTCCAGATTTCACCCAACAATTCAATGAGCTCAAAAGCATTGTACAAGGCTTACAAAATGGGGGCAAAAAGGATTTTTCTTTTGAAGAGATTTGTCCCTATCCATTTGACAAGTTTATCACAATACAACCATTCCCACCAAACTTTGAGATGCCTAAATTTGAGAAATACAAAGGTGAAACATGTCCTCTACAACATCTCAAATATTTTTAGATTGCATGTCAAGAAGTTACCTATAATGAGAATTACTTAAAAAGACTCTTCTTAAAAAGACTCTTCACTAGGAGTCTTGGAGGTGAAGCTTTAGAATGGTTCATGGCCCTCCCTTATGGGTCAATTCTACTTTCTCTGATCTTACAGAGAAGTTTTTTGGACAATATTTGTATAACATTGAGTATCAAGCAACACTCAACAATTTGTGCAATACTAAACAAAATAATGGAGAAACTTTTGCTAGTTTCTTGCAACGATGGAGACATATTGCAAATCACATGCCATGGAAAATACCTGATACTCACTTAATTGACATCTTCACAAATAATTTAATCTCTGAGATGTCTTTCCAAATGAAAATGGCTTCACCTGACACTTTTGAATCCCTTGTCAAGAAGGGGAATGACATTGAAGATGACCTCTTGCAAAGAGGTAGCATCAAACATTATACTCCCTCCAACAATGATAAACTAAAACTTTGGATTAAGAATAAAGGAGTTGTCAATGATGAAGTGACTAATTCCAAGCATGATAAAAATGTTCAAGCATCCAACAATAACAATCAGAACAATTGCAATAACAATCAGAATCACAACAACAATCAAAATCAGAATCAGAACAATCACAATCACAATCACAATCAGAACAACAATCAACAACCGCGTAATCCGTTTATGTTTCCTCACAATAATTACAACAACACTAAAAACAATAATAATAATAACAAAAATCAACAATGGTGACAATTCATGGCTTTGGAAGAACCTCTAGATGTGATCTTTAAACAACTTGCAAATCAAGGAATGATCATTTATCCAAATACTCAACTGTTTGATGAGAACCAACCTAAACATGTTTGGTATAGAGATAATGAATATTGTGATTATCATCGCATCAAGGGGCATGATACCAAGAAATGCATGAAGCTTAGATACTTTGTGCAAGATCTCATTGAGGATGGGAAAATTGAAGTTGAAGGTCAGAATGCATCCTCATCTAATGTGAAACTCAAAATCTACAATAATCCCTTCCCACCTCACAATCAAAACAATGCATCAAACGTGATCTTGTATGACTATTCTACCAATACTATCACAGGCCATGATTGAACATGTGGGAGTTTAAGTAAAAACAATATCTTTGGGTTTGACTCTCTTTGTGGCCACATTGAAGAAACTGACATGCATGTTAATACCATAATCCTCAAAGTTGTTGATTGTAATGCTACCACACGCAGGCCCAGAGTCACTATCCAAGTTGCCGATAAATCTTTTACATCTGCAAATCCACCAGCTGCACCGTCTACCGCTACTCGGCCTGCCTCATGCTATGACCTTTTGGCTCAGTTAGGGAAGATTTCTACATAGATATCCATTCTAGAGCTCCTGACAACCTCGCCAATTCACAGAGAAATCCTTGATAAATCTCTAAATGAATCTTGTGTCCCTGAGAACATCAACACTACACAATTCCAAGCTATGATAGGGAACTTAGCTGCACAAGAACATCTTGTCTTCACCGATAAGGACTTCTGTGGTCTTGACCTGCATCATAATAAATCCCTCTATATAGAAGGAAAAATCCAATCCACAAGAATAAAATGAATCCTTATAGATGGTGGATCTGGCTTGAATTTGTGCACATTAAAAATGATTCATAATATCGGTCTTTCTAAGGACCTCATTGATAGAGATAAATGAATCACAATAAAGGCCTATGATGACCGAGAATGAGAAAGCAAGGGTTTGATCACACTACCCTTACAAGTGTGCCCAACCTTGATTGAAACTATTTTCCATGTGTTGTATATAGATCTACCTTATAATATCTTGCTAGGATGACCATGGATACATGTTATCAAAGGTGTACCCTCTACTTATCATCAATTTCTAAAATTCCCACATCACGGTAGAGAAATCACGATTCCTGGAGATCCTGAGCCCTTTCAATACTGCAAAAGACTGGAAGGCAAACAATCTAACTATTGTCCATTGAATGAGTTTGGCCAATATTCTAACCAAGAAACCCCTATTTCAAACACTCCATCAGTTCCAGAAAAGACATCAAAAACACCAGCTGAGAAATCCAAAGGAAAGGAAAAAGTTACTAAAGACAAACCCTCCTCATCTAAAGAAAAGGCCACTTTTATAGATCAAGTCATGGGAGAGTATAAATTTGAAAGTGCTCTATGTATTGGGTAACTCCCTTTGTCTCCAAAGTCTTATGGAATACCATCACCATTACCCCCCTTTAAAGACAAAGTGTTTATTTGTTGCAAATCAACTATTTTTGAACATTGGGGGTCCCTATCAGATGAACACATGGAATATAATGTCCTTGATTAGCTCTATAGTGATGAGGAAGAATGACCTGTAATTTTCCCCAAAGGAAAGTACCCTAAGGTTACTCCCATTGTTAAAAGCATGGGATATCATTGTACTAGCCTTAGAGCTAATGAAACAGGTAAGAAGAAGATCATAATAGCTAATGGCTATCCTAAAGGACATGGATTGGGTTCCGTAGAGACCAAGCATAACTTCGCTAAGGATTATTTTCTAGCTACCTCAGATTCAGACACTGAGGAAGATTTCTTTGAAATTCCTTTCCACTATGTTGAAGATGACTTAAACAAAAATCACCATGTCTTCACTATCACCCAAGCCAACCTTTCATTCCCTCGTCTACCCCTCACAAACCCTGAATTAATTGACTGGGATCAGCAAGACTCATCACCAGCTTTGGATGTTTGTAATTTGGATGAGGCAGTTTTAGCCCTCTTTGGACTTAAGAATATCTGAGAGTATGAACATCATATCCACTACAAATACCAAGCCTACTTTGGTAGCCAAGTCAACTCTCTCAATCGCAAAAGTGAAAAAGAAAATAAAAATCAAAAAAATGAAAATACATCCTCTAGTGAAAACCTCTCGTAGGCACCTTTGGATGAAGCAAAAGATAAAATAAAGTATGCTTCCTCTAGTGAAAACCTTTTTGAGGTGCTAGAGGAGAGAGAGGCTGACTTTCCATTTATATCCTTAGAACCAAAAGTGTCCTCTATGATCATTGAAGATACTATTCCAATCAACCTGGGCACAGAAGCAGATCCACACATCACCTACATTGCAGTTTCTCTCAGTGATCAGGAAAAGACATGACAGAGTTTCTACATAAACATAAAATCAAATTTGCTTGGACTTACAAGGACGTGCCTGAGCTAGATACAGATCTTGTCATGCATCATCTTTTTTTGGATCCAAGTGTAAAACCTATTAAGAAGAAACTTCACAAGATGCATCCACAAGTCGCACTGGTAGTCAAAGTAGAACTTCAAAAAATGTTGGATGCTGAAGTCATCAGACCATTTGATTATCCTGAATGAGTCTCCAATATTGTACCAATAGGCAAACCTACTGGGGGCATTCACATTTGCACTAATTTCAGAGATCTAAACCTTGCATGTCCCAAGGATGATTTTCCACTCCCAAATATTGACATTATAGTGGATTTGACTGCCGGACATGAAATTTTGTCACTTATGGATGGCTTCTCAGGTTACAATCAGATCAGGATAGCACCAGAAGACCAGCATAAAACTACATTCACAACACCTTGGGGCACCTTATATTATCAGGTGATGTCTTTTAACCTTTAAAATGTCAAAGCTACTTATGAACAAGCAATGACTACCATCTTTCATGACCTTATGCATGTCATCATGGAAGCTTATGTGGATGATCTTTTAGTCAAATCCAAAACAAGGGAATCACATACTCCTATTCTTACTACCATTTTTTAGTGATTGGAGAAATATAAGCTTAGGTTGAATCCTAAGAAGTGTGTTTTTGGAGTACAATCTGGTAAGCTGCTGGGATACATTATGTCACGACATGAAATAGAAGTTGATCCAAAGAAATTGAAAGCAATCCTAGAGATGACACCACCCAAAACATTAAAGCAATTGCAGATTTTTAAAGGAAAACTACAATCAATCAAAATATTCATGTCACAACTCGCAAATAAGGTGCATCCATTCTCTCATCTCCTGCATAAGAATATCAAGTTTCAGTGGGATTACTTATGTCAAAATTTATTTGAGAAGCTGAAAGCCTATCTGGCTAATCCACTTGTGTTGGTACCACCTGTTTCTATCTGTCCTCTAATTTTGTACATATCTACTACAGAGGTCGCATTAGGAGCCCTCCTAGCATAATTAGATGATACCAGCAAAGAGCTAGCAATTTACTATCTCAGTAGGACCCTTATTGGCTATGAGTTGAATTATTCCCTAATTGAGAAGGCATGTTTGGCTATTGTTTTCTATACACAGCAACTACAGCATTATATGCTTAATCATAATATTCATCTTGTTTCCAAAATTGATCCCCTCAAATATCTCCTAGCAAGTGCTGCTCTTACTGGTCGTATAGTCAAATGGGTCATGATCCTTAGTGAGTTTGACATTATTTATGTAGATCACAAAGATATCAAAGGACAAGTCATTGTAGATCAATTAGTTGAAGCACCTGTTGACAGTCAACATCCTCTGATCATAGATTTTCTAGATGAATTAGTCCTTAATCTTGCCCTAAGTACACCATGGAAGCTTTATTTTGATGGATCCTTCACTTAGAAAGGATTGGGGGCAGGAATCTTGTTTGTTACACCAAAAGGGGATCTCATCCCTAAATCTTATAAATTATAGTTTCCTTGTACCAACAACATTGCAAAATATGAAGCCCTTGTAATTGGACTTCGATAGGCCATACAATGGAAGATTCTCACTTTATTGGTGCTTGGTGATTCATAATTGGTTATCAAACAAGTTATGGATGAATATCAAACAAAGGATGACAATTTTCTTCCCTACCGGCGTACAGTTGAAGATCTCAAAATGCATTTCACTAAGCTAATCTTCCAACAGATCCCTCACACAAACAACAAAGTAGCAGAAGCCATGGAAACAATTGGGTCCTTAATCACCATGCCAAAACACAGTGCACAATGTGAGTTTCTTGTTGAGAATCTTACGGTCCCTGCCTATGACAAACTGAGTTCTGAAATGGTGTGTAAAATTGCTGATCCCAATTCCTCATGGTACCAAGAAGTATATTCCTACCTTTGTGATGGACATACCCCACTTACTTTAACCCCCAACCAACATAAAACCTTCATTCCCCGCACTTCCCGATACAGAATCCTTGTTGATACCCTTTTTTGAAAGTATTTTGATGGAACTCTTTTAAGGTTTCTACATTCTGATGAAGTACAAATGTCCTTGGAGGAGGTA
>MU227685.1:5163917-5189036 GCA_018584345.1 Thuja plicata
AAAGTTCCCTAGGTCGCTTATCCTTAGTTTTTTTTTGAGTTTTAGGTGGAATTGGAAGTTGAAGTGGAGGTGAAGGATCTTGAACAATAAGTTGAGATGGCGCAACACTTTCCACAAGATTAACAATTTTATTAAGATCATCCATCTTTGAATCAAAAACAATGTCTACAGAAGATGGTTGAGCTATAGTATTAGTATCATGTATAGGTAAAGGATTGGTATAGATTTGAAGGTTTTGATTAGGAGGAGAAATAGATTTATTCCCATTACCATCAAAATTATTAACAGACAAAGCTTTAGAATCAATTAATTCTTGAATCTTATGCTTTAGAGAGTAACATTTTTCAGTGTCATGACCATGCTAGCGATGGTATTGGCAGAAAGCTTTAGAATCAAAGGATTTTGAAGCTATCGTGGTAGGAAGAAGAGGTCGAATAGGAGGAAAAGTAATCATACTAGCACTTAACAACCTACTCATTATAGAATGCAAATTTTTAGAGAGAGGAGTAAATGTACGATTCATATGGAAAGTAGTAGGAGCATTATTAGATGTAGCCGCAACTTGATCAACAACCACATTCATCTATTTATTAATCTTGACATAGTTGTTAGGTTTCTGAAACTTATTAGGATTAGGAGCATTGTCGCCCTTATCAACTAGAATAGGATCCATTGGAGTGTTGCTCTCAAACTGACTCACTTGTAATTGATAATGGTGAATTGTTGCACACAATTGTTGAAAGGAGGTAAATTTAGTAAGCAGAATTTAATCCCTAATATCTTTTTGTAAATTTGAAATAAACACATGTTGAATATCAATATCAAGAACAGGATAAGAAATCTGATCATACAAATGCTTAAATCTACTAATAAAATCTATCAATTTTTCCTTAGTGTTTTGTTTATAATGCATTAAATCAAGTAAGGACACTTGTGGTCCAATTTTATTTTGAAATTGTTGAATGAAGGAATTAGAAAGTTTAGGAAAAGAATCAATGGAATAGGGAGGTAAGGAATAATACCATTGTAAAGCCTTATATCGAAAGGTTCTACCAAACAATTTAGCTAAAATCCTATGGTCATGAGCATAATCACTACAAAGGATTTGAAATGTTTTAACATGAGTAACAGGATCACCTTTACCATTGTAATTCTCAAGACAAAGCATATCGGATTGCTGAGGGACAGTAACATGAATGATGTCTAGGGATAAAGGACTACCCATATCACATGTAGGAATGCTAAATTTAGATTGAGTTAAAGATGAAAGTTGTTTTTGTAAAGATGAAACAGTTTGAGCCAAACTAATAATTTTAGAATCATTAGAGGAAACAGGTGGCATAGCAATATTAGGAACACTAGGAAAAGTGTAAGAAGTAGCAGGAATAGAAGACACAACCGGTGGAACATTAGGAACCACAGTTGGAAGAGGATTAGTATAAGTAAAAGGCACATTATGATATGAAGGTTGTGAGGTAGGTAAAGATACCGGTGGAGCACTCACAGGAATAGGTGCACTTGTAAGATAAGTTGTTATCAAAGGAGGAATGTAAGTAGGAATACTAGGTAGAGGAATAGAAGAAGGTCCTACACTAGTGACAATAGGTGTGACCCCTAACTCTTGAACTTCTTGAGCTAAAGGTTTAACATTCAAATTCACAAGATGAGTAATACTAAGAAATAAATTAATACCTTGATCATTATCATGGAGAACTTTCTTAAGAGCTTCTATAGCTTGGATAGAATCTTGATTATGGTTTTCTTGGATAAGCCAATTTCCCATTTTATCAAGTTCGATTGAAAGGTTTTGCACTTGTTCAGGAGGAACTCTTAAAGCATCATCTTCATCATGAGATGAGTGAGAAGAGTTATGCTCCATGGAGGGATTGGAATCATGAGTTATCAAATTGTCATCCGGGATCTTGAGGAAAGGAGAGGAAGACTCAGGATCAAAGGAACCCATAAGTCTACAACTTCTTCTAACTGGGATACTATAAGTAGGACTAGATGTGGTAAATCTCATACACCAATATAATGCAAATGAACTAACACAAAATTTTGATCTATTGAATTTAAATGCAATTTGAGAAAGAAAAGAAATGTAAGATCTAGCATAAACAATGTAAATCTAACACCAAAAAGAAAGAGTTGTCTATCGCGGGTTCACCAAAATGTAAGATAAGAAAATATCTTTATCTTACCAAAATTTAAAGGGGGGATTGAAATAGAGATGTGTTTATTAAAAATGTATAATGTATTAAGAAAGAATGGTTGGATTGATTATTGATTATCTTGAAATTTGATGTATAAATTGTTCTTTGAGTTGCCTAGATTCTATTGAATTCCTTAACTTGAATTGAATTGCATTGATTGTGTATTGAAATTGTGATTAGGGAGAAGATAAGATGTTCCTCTTTTATTCCCAAATGCACAAATGGGAGATCCAGGTTGATCAACCCCAAAGAAGGGCTAATGCAAAAATGAATCAACTATTTGGAAAGGAGAATAACAAAGGAGATACCTTAAATTTTGTTAATTATATGTATAGAAATGATATATGATAGTAATTGAAGAAATAGGAGAAATGCACTAACCTTGACATATTGCAAATCAAAGAATGATATTTTCTAAGGTTTGTAGGCTATTTCTGGAAAAACTGACAATTTATCCCGAATTAGAATGCAGAGACGAACAAAACACAGAAATATTTTTCCATTTTGATGTCATCTTATGAAAAAGGTCAACCTTGACCCACAAATGTCAACCCTGACCCAACAATGTCGACCCTGACCTGCACAGGTCTGACAAAAAATTTGTTCGTGCCATCCGAAAGAAAGTTGAAAAGGGTATCCAAATATGGTCTCAAATTAATTGTTTTGTACATGTACCTACAAGAAAAAGGGGATTGCTTATTTTGGGGGAGGGGTTTGCCTTGGTCAAACCCCAGTTTTGGAATTAACCTTAAATATATGTAATTGAAATTGCAAAAATGGACAAAGTAAATGCATAAATTCACCTTGCTTGAAAAAGTCCTTGTAGCGGATTTGAATCCTTGAATCCACAAGTATGCTTGAAAATGTGGAATGTAGAAAGGTAGGATGTCTTCAATCTCTTTCTTGTAGATCTCCAACACCAAGTCTTGAATGGTTTCTTAAATTTGGAATAGGCTTGGAAGAAGGTGGATGGAGAGATCACCAAAAGGGCACTATGTAGCTTCAATCCTTCAATGGCCTCAAATGGATCTCCTTCATGAAAATGGATACTTGAAGGGATGAATGTTTTCTTGATTTCTTTCTTGATGATGTTTCTCAATTTCTCAAGGATGCATAGGCTTCAATAGAGAACTTAGTATCACTTAGAAGACTTAGAGGAAATGAGAGAGAAAGCTTCCCTTATATATGAAATTAGGGCACAATCTTCTAAGGAGGCCTACATAGGAGGATTAAATTCCCATTAAATCCTTTACCCCTAGGAGAGGACCTATATTAAATATAATTTAGGAATCAATGCTTCGGAACCCGAAACAGCCGACCCGGAAGCGGGAAAAACCTTTTGCAAAGGCCGACCTCCAAAAATTGTGAGACCCCAGGATCTGAACCCTAGGTCAAGGTCGAGGTCGACCCTGACCTAGGTCAGGGTTGAGGTTGACATAGACCTAAAATATTGACCCTGACCTTGAAGCCCAGAATCACCACTCTGCAGTTCAGAATGCAGAAATCAGGCTAAACAGGAGTGGAAAGAGGGACAGAATGGGGGAGAAGCCATGTCAAGATTAGGAACCCATTCAAGACACTTTTCATGACCCCAAACCACTTACTCAGAAGGATAAACATGTCTACAATGGAAGTTCTTCCATTTTCTGACTATACACTTCTCTTTTAAGCCTACCACCCATGGCAACTTTTTTCCCAAAGCTAGTTTTCTCAGAGTAGCAGCTCTTCACAACCCTTTCACCAAAGATATTAAAAGGCTCAAAGATCAGAGTTAAACACATAACACAAGTCAGGAGAAAAATGACCCATATATCATGCCACCCAAAATTTAAGAAATTGCCATTTTATCCTTTACACATGAGAAGGCCTTTCGTACCTATCTTCATAAACTTAACTATCCCTTTCATCATTACTACATATTATTATGGGATGATGGTGGATCTAATCATATCTTAGAAGCTTTATAATATCTTTATTTAAACCTCTTTCACCCTACCAAATCATTATTTCATCTTGTCGAACACCCAAGTTGGCTAGACTGTCAGCAACAATATTGATTTCACGGTAGGCATGGGTGACGTGGGTCTCCCCAAACCTCCTTAAGAGAACATTGATTTTCTCTATGATATGGCTTATCATCCATGATGACTTATAATTTCCCTTAATACAATTAATGATGTTCATTTAATCACCCTCTAACCATAGTTTAGTGCACCCGTGGTCCATCACAATCTTACATGTCTGAAAAGCAGCCATGGCTTTAGCTATGTGGCACGCCTGGACACCAATCGAGAGGGTCACCAAAACAATGCATCTACCATAAGTATCTCTAAGGATGCCTCCACAACCCACCACACCTGGGTTACCTTTATCTTTCCCATCAAATTTTTCTTTAAGCCACCCATTAGGGGGGACATCCAGACACCCCCCATCTCTTTTACTGGCAGGATCTTTAATCAAGGATAAAAATTCTAACTACTTAAGATTTCCCTGTCCTGAAGGCCATCTAGAAGAGTTAGAATTTGATCATAGGCCAAGTGCACATTCTCCACAATGTTCCTAATAATCTTAGCTCCAATGATAGAAGGGTTAGAGGAGGACTCTCTAAAAATCTGATTATTGCATTTCTTCCAAATCATCCAGATCAAGTGAGGAATAGTGAAGAGCTAGGTCAACTTTACCAACTTATGAGAGAAGGGAAAAATACATTGGTTTGAGAATTCCTGGTGAGATTTAGGAAGAATCCAGGGAACTAACCATTTCAATAACAACCAAGACCTAACCTCTCTGGAAAAAGGGTAGTTAAGCAACAGATGGGAGGAAGACTTGACATCTTGCATACATAGATAACATCTATTGGGTATCATGAACCCTCTTTTTGCAAGGTTCTCAGTAGTAAGAACCTTATCCTACACAAAGAGCCAATAGAAAATATTAATTTTAGGAATCAGAGAATTAGTCTACACCTTGGCCCAAAAAGTAGAGGTATCTTGTCTAGAGAGCAGTGAATAGTCGAAAGAAATAGAGAAGTTGTCATCTGGGTCGGGAGCCCATACAAGATTATCTTGAGACTGATCTCTAATGAACCAAGGCTTCAAAAGAAAGGTGATAGGGAATAGAGAAGGAGAGAAAATCTTGAGATCAATCCATTTTTTGTCCCTTTAGTGGTCATAAACTAGACTAACAATCCACCTCTTACAAACCTCCACTGCCTAATCAAATTCTGGATAATCGATCAATGACTTTTCCAATAACCACATGTCCTCCCAGAATTTGATCTTTCTACCATTCCCCAACTTCCAGTGAGCCCTCTTCACAACAATATTTTTAGATAGAGCTATGCAATTAGAGATAAAAGAACCTTGCACTCTGTGAGTTGAGGCCAAGAAGTCTTCCAGCCCAGGGGAGTCATAGAGATATTTATCTTTAAGAATTAATTTCCATTCTTTCTCATCACCGTAGATTCCCCAAATCTATTTGGCCAACAAAGCCTAGTTGACATCCTTGTTTCTTCTAATCCCTAATCCCCCAAAATATTTAGGCTTGCAAAAACTCTCCCAGGCTAACAGATGGAAGCAATTCTTCTCTTCAGTACTCGACCACAAAAATTCTTTCTGAATTTTCTCAATAAGATCAACAAATTCAAACAGAAGACTTGAGGAGCATGACTTTACTATCTTGGCTGAGGAGAGATCCTTTCACACCACAAATTTTTCTATTAAATATATCAATGATCCCAACCCAAAAGGAATCTGGAGGTTTCAAGCCCAAAGGGAGCCCTAGGTACATAGAGGGAAACTGCACAATATTAAATCCCATGATATTATCCATCCTTTGTTGACGAGGAGCAGGAGTATTGAAAAAGAACAGAGAGATCTTATCCTAGTTGATTAATTGACTAGCCACTTTAATATAAGAGGAAAGGGCAATCTTCATATTTCTAGCTTCCTTTATGGAAGATGACCACATGAGAACCATATCATCCACAAATTTCTCATGCAAGTAGGAGAGGTTCCAAGAAGAGGGCTAAAGACCCTGAAGAAAACCATAATGAAAAAATTTAGAAATCAATCTACCCAAGCTTTCTGCAAAAATAGAAAATAGGATGGGGGAGATAGGGTCTCCCTGGCGAAGACCTCTAGAAGGAAAGAAGAAATTTGAAGAAGCATTGTTCACATTAATCAAATTTGAGGTAGTACAAACAAGCCGATGAATGAGGTTGATGACCTTTGCATTGAATCTAAAAGCTTCCAAATTTTGCAAAGGAAGGCCCAATCCACCCTTTCATAGGCTTTAGATAAATCTAGCTTCTTGAGGAATCCCTACTTTTGAGACACCTCCAATGAATGGATGTTCTAATGGACAACAATTATGGAGTCCAAAATCTGTCTACCCAGAACAAATCCATTCTCCTCAAGAGAGATAACTCCCGGGAGGATTGAGAGGATCCTAAGCGTGAGAAATTTAGAAATAATCTTATAGAAGGAGTTCTTGAGGTCGATAGGTCTAAAGCCATCCATTGAATCCATGCCAGGTCTTTTAGGAATGAGCATAATGAATGTGGAGTTAGATTCTCTCAAAAGAGACCATGAACCAAAGAACCCTTTGACCGCATCACAAACATCCTTATCACCACTATGCCAAAATTTTCAAAAAAAGAATAGAGGGAATCCATCCGGCCCTAGTGATTTCTCACCTTCAAAGGAAAAAATAGCAGCTTTTATCTCCTTATAGGATGAGATAGCTCTGATCTTAGCATTGGTCTCCCTATCAATCAGACTGGGAATGACTTATAACAGGTTCTCTTGGTCCACCACTAAGAGGGTAGGGTCAGCCGATAGGAGATAAGAAAAGTAGCCAGATAATTCCTTCTTAATCTCCTCCTCCTTTTCCATCTTACCATGGGTGCTTGAAAGGTAGGAAATTTTGTTAGCTGCTTTATGCTTTTGGGTTTTTAGATGGAAGAACTGGGTATTCTTATCCCTTTCTTTTCACCAAAGAGCCCTCAATCTTTGGCGCCATAAAACTTCCTCCTTAGAAACAATGTTATGGTAATCAACTAGCATAGAATTCTCTTTCGCCTTATTTTCCTCAGATAAGCCCTCCTTCTCAATATTGTCTTGTAGGTCTTTGAGATTTGACTGAATGATGGACTTAGACTAGAAGATGTCACCAAAGACCTCCTAATTCCATGTTCTAACTTTACTCTTAACCATCTTAAGTTCTGTTGATGGGACTTTGTGACTAGCTCCGCCAATAGGGGTAAAGTTGTCACCGAGTACCGGAGTACCAGCCAACTCCACCTGAAGAAGTTTTCTGGAGAATAAATTCTCCTAGCCTCCAAGCACCTAGTAGTTGGGTCTTGACGTACGGTGTGAGGGAGCTACATTGGGTAGGTGACTGTTGTGTGAGGGGATAGCTAGTTTTTACTCATCTTCTTCAAGGATTTCAAGGGGGATGGGGTTTTCTGCAAGCATTTGGATTATCAAATAAACTTCAAAAGATCAATCAGGGTTAGATAAAAATTTCTATCTATAGTTAGGCAATAAACATTCAAACATCAAACTAAGCTGCAATGTAAGAAAACTACTCTAAATACTGAATACACAAAGAACCAGCAATTCACATGCATTTAGTAGTAAGGGGAGATAAGATCATTAATCAAAACTAGAACATAGGAGCAAAGGACATAAGAACACATACTGCACAAAAGATGTTCGTGAACTCCAAATACCATAATAACACATAACAAGTAGTCATAAGGTGTTCTTCCTTCTTCATTAACTCAAATTGTTCCAGTATCATTGGTAAATACATCCATGGCTCCAAGGGAGCATTCTAAACTACTAAGAACAACTGAGCATTGAGCTCTAGAAACAACTAAAAATGAAAAGCTATCTTCTATTACTTTCTATACTGCAAAATCATCAATTTCATTGACCCTTGTTATGAGGTCAGACTTCTTATTTATACATAAAGTTTGACCTAAAACTAACCTAATCTAACTATACACTCAACAAATAGAATACATTATCCTCTATCCAGTACTACCTGGACCACTTAAAATCACCTCAAAAAAATGTAGAGGTCTAACAAGACAGAGGAAGAAGACAAGAAGAGAAAGCTGGAAGAATCAACATAGAAAAGAGTGTCAGGGTATTTATAGAATAAATCTTGTTGTCTCGGTATCCAAGGCTACATACCTCATAAATGTAGATTGCGGTTCACTATCTTCAATGCACATCAGGAAGTTAATGTAGGAGCGATGCCTTGGGAGAATCATCTGTCAGAGCCATCCCTCCATCTGACATTCCTTATCGGGATCGCCTACCTACTAACCCCTTATTAACTGCTTGACAATGATCGGTTGGCTCTAAGGAACCTGGATGCGGATCACTATGAAAGAATACAAAACTTTAGACCCAGAATTCTGGAGTCCGCAAGCTTACACTCAAAGAATAATGAAATTACAAAATTGCACCCTACTAGTGAAAATCTCAGGAGTCCATAGAGCTCTATTGTTCCTTGTTTTATTTAAAGGCCTCCAAAATCTGGCCAATTCCCTCTTTATCTATATCTTTAACATTGTCCCACCGGTCGCTAACAACTCTGAACTATTCCTCGATATCTCTAGCCCTATCCCTGAATTCCACAGCCCTTTTCACTGATTCATGAGCCTAGAGCATCATCTTGGATAGTCTTGAAATTTTCCCTCCATCAAAATCTTCAGCAGACTGGTACCGGGACTCCATTAGCTCATCAAATTTTCTCAAAATAAAATCTTTCAGAGCACAATTCCCGGTAGTGAAGGGATAAACTTGTGAAACCCTTGATACAAATGTTGTATATAAATCTAAAGAATTCTAGACTTCCAGAATCCTATTCTTTAGGGCCGCTACTAGTTTCTTTCTTACCTCAAATTTGAGGCCAAGTTTGGAGTGTTGGGCCTAGAGGAACCCAAAGGGATCTTCTCCCAAAATTCCTATCTTGGTAATAGCCTCCTCTCCAAAGTTTATTATTTCTTCCAATTGAGACCTCCACTCCTCATACTTCTCTATATCTTTCTCCCATAAAATGATGGTGCAGCTCACCTGGCCCACAAGGTTGTTGACCTAATAAAAGTCCAGGAGTGTTGCTACCAGGAATTTCCTTATGGCTTTTATTTTCTCAGTGATCCACCCATCTACAGTTTGGGCCTTCTTTTTCATGGCCCTAAGAGCATCCATGTCACCCTGTAGGAGTGGTGTTCTAGAGGTGGAGGATTTCAGATGAATCTCGGCCAGTGGCTAGGTTAGTTCTATGAGAAGCCCAAGGAGATTTTCATTTTTTTCACTTTCCTCCTTCAGCTTCTATGCCTTCTTTTCATATCGGGCCTCAACTGCCTGGGTAGCTTCCTTCAACTGGTCCACCTCACCCTGTTTGTCTCTCCTCCCCAGAGGAACTTTTGTGACTGTATAATCTTCAGCCCTTACTACTTCTGCATCTATATCTAGGGGAGGCTTTGCAATTATTATGACTGTACTTCCTCCTAGACCTGTCTAGAGGGTATGGATAATCCGAGCCTTTTTGGGCTTCTTAGCCTCTTGATTTTGTGCCATCATTTTAGCCAAGGACAGGGGAGCACTTGCTGCCATCGGGGCCTTTCTTTTTCTAGATTCCACCAGCCATTATGGTGGCTAGAGTGGTTTTTCTACTAAGGCTTGAGATTTGGGGTCTTCCTTGGGATCTAGTGGTGTTTCCCTAGTATCCAAAGTTGCATCAGACTCCTTTTCTTGTTCTCTAGTGTTTCCTGTATCTTCCACCTCGGTGGCATCTACATATACATCACCAAGATTTTCCCCATCTTTTCCAGCATCTGTGGTCTCAATATCCACATTTCAAGGGTTATCCCATTTATCTTTTTGTTGTTCTTCTTCTTCGGCGCCATCCATTGGGACATCCTTCTCCATGAGCACATATTTTGGAGAGGCCAAAGGTGTCTGGCCAAGATTTGAATGTTTGGCTGTAGAGACCACCTCATTGAATGTCGTACTCCAGGGCCTTTGATCACCTAGAGTAACTAGAGGCACTTGGAGCATGACAAATGGGGATATGGTTGCTCCCGAAGGTCTGGGTTCCCTAGCCATTATCGGCTGCTCATCTTGTGTTGGCCTCAATTCTGTCTTGATCCCCTGGACTGGTGTTTCTTCCATGTCTTGTGGATTTTCTTATGTTTCTTCTTATTCTTGCTTTTGGACCTCCTTTTTTAGGGCCACTTCCTCTTGCACATCTATCTCCTCTACCTCCCTCACCATATCAACCTGTAAGTTCACTAGATCTTCCATCTGGAAGAGATCATCAAAATCATCATGGGAAGGGGAGAGTGCTAAAGGATCCTCTGGTTCAGGAGAAGAGGGGATGAGTTTCACTTGGGGAATGTTAGGCATCCTGGGGCCTGCTTCTGTGCTTGGGGAGGATCCACCCTTTGCTTCTTTCTTATTAACTGTAATGGGGCCCCGACATCCAGAATAGATACAGATTCTGCCTCAGCCTCTGTTTGTTATCTCATAAGTGCTGCTTGCGAAGGGGATCCTGCTGGGAGGGAAGATCCCACTGGAGTAACTAGAAGACTGTAGGAAAGCTGGGCGCTTAGTTTTTGACTTATCTGTGGGGATGCCTCCAGCTGAATATGAACTTGATCCAAAATGGGGAGTGGATCCATGGGTGGAACTTGGATTGGGGTGCTTTCTTTTTCTTTCCCCCTATCTTTACTTGGCCCCATAGCTCTGGAGGCCAAAGTAGACCCCCACAAAATTGGACCTATGTGGGTGCTCCTCTTGCACTCTTGTGCAAAGTAATCATGAATGTTTTGTATGATGCCCTGGCTGACGTCCTCAATTGTCAAACTCTCTGGGGTGTCCCAATTCACCAGAGGGATATCCATCTTATCAATCCGCTTTGCCTTGTATGCTGGGTCCTCCAGAGGCCCACTATCTAAAAAATATTTCAGAAAGGTCTGAAGGCCGTGGCTCTTCATCATCCCTTTGGACATCCTTAAGTGCTACCAAGCCTGAAGGTCGAAATCATCCTAGAAATCTTCCCAAAAATCTTCAATGTAAAGCTCATGTGGTGTGGACGTCCGGGGCGTGTCGTACTTATCTTGCTAATTGGATCAAAATTGTTTCTTTCTAGGTGGAACTCAGTCAGTCCCAGACTCTTCAACTCATTATTGGCTTCCTTGGCCACTGCAAGACTACAAGAATAGTTCTTGTAAATGATTGGGAACGGGATGGAGATAACCTTCTTTAATACAAAGAATGTGTGAAGTTCCAGGATTTTCCTGCAGAACTCCAAAAGAATAATCCTATCCCCATAATTCTTGGGGAGTAGGTAGGGATTTCCAGAGAACTCGATCACCTGAATGTAAGAATGTTGTTGAAACTGAATAAAATAATTTTTGTATGTACTCGCCAAGGTTATTGCTTCCTTGGACAGCTGGTACCCAGAATCCTGAGTAAGTGTCAAAATGTTGTGGTAAATGAACGTGTCATTTACCTAACAAAAATTGGGGAAGTTGGCTTCCCATTGGATCTGGGGATAATCTTCCCATGTGACATTCTGGTCAGGCTTGTTCCCAAGAATACCCACTGTCTACAAACCCCAGAGAGCAGGTCTTCATTGTTCCAATGCCCATAACACATATTAAGTCATGTGGAACTTCAAATTTTGACCGACGTTCTTCAGTAGGAAGTCCACATGATTGGCGATAATAGTATCCCAGTCAAAGGTGTGGCTGTGGGTGGTGATGTAATATAGGAAATAATACATCCATGCCAAAAATTCCCTGGCATGGGGTTCTCCAAAGAGCCTACATAAAAAGATGATCCCCGCCTATACACATTCCTTGAAATCTCCGTGGGGGATCTCTTGTTAGGAATAATAGTCCACAAGATAAATTAGAGGGGGGGTGAATCAGTTATAATATAGATTATTAAACTTTAAACTTTATAAACCAAGTCTGCAAATGTAAATGATAACATAGTAAATGCCAAAACCATAACACAATATTTGTTGTCGACGAAACCCTATTAAAGGTAAAACCTCGGTGGGAATTAACACCCACAAATAATGTACTAAGAGTATATTATCCATGTTAAAAGATATTAGCCCTGTTAGGAGCTTCTTACAACATTACAATACACAATCCATGTTAGGAGATAGACCCTATTAGGAGCCAAGGAAAATAGTAGGCTCACTTCCAAGGCACACTATCCAAAGAAGGTTAAAGCCACCCTCAAGGACTTACAATCTGAATCAAGTGTATAAAGAAAATACACATTTTAGTGAACTATCTGATAGCAACTATCTTTGCTTGGTTAGTTCCAATAAAGTATCAACTCTGCTTTGTATCCAGCAGTCAACAAGCTTCACAGCTTCCACACATCTCTATCCTTTTTCCTCTATCACTCTTCTCCACAAGAAATTATCATTCATATATACCCTCTTACAATAATTCATTAGGTCAGCCAGTTAAGCTTTCCTAATACATAATTAACTAGCCCAGCCAATTAAGGCTTACCATCATAAAAATAATTACATAACCCCTTGCTAAGATACACATGGTATCTATAACAAGTATACATCATTTACAATCCATCACATATACTTCCAGATCCGTAATTCATGCTCACAATTAAATTCACATGCTACATGTCTGAAGTTAGCCAGGAAATAGGTCTTCTCTAGAATACATGCCATAGCTGACATAATCAATATCCAAAAAAAAATCAAACTCAACCCATTACTCTACCATATGTCGGTTGTCTAGCAGTAAGCTCACAAGTTTTGAAATATCTTCACCAGAAAGATATACCCGAAACACAGAGACCTACTCTGTCCAGAATCACAATTACAGTCTAGAAAATCAGTCTTCACCAAATCAAATGTAACATTCACAGTATGTAACATAGAGCCAATCAATCTTAGGAATAAGGGCATGACACATCCTTCTACATAAATCCAACTTTGATCATTCTGAATCATCTTTAGAGTGTTTGTACACGCCTTCCAGTTAAGTAGTCAGTCTATCTTCTCCATAGAAATATATGTTGACATCAGTGACAAAACATTAGTATCAACAACATGATCAATAACCAAAATTGATATCATACAACAATCTCCCCCTTTGGCATTGATGGAAACATATGGGAAAATCCATATGCATCAACCCAAAAGTACTCTCTCTCAGTACAATCTTCCCAATATCTACAACACAAATCTCCCCAAAACACTAGGTATTTTCACATAGATTCCTTCCCCCTTTGGAAACAATGGAAAAGGGTACCATAACTCATCTGTAGTCTTTTTCAAATCTTCATGTCTAATCAGCTAGTTGCAAGATCACCAAAATGTACTCCATAGTATTCTCTTGTGATCACTCCCCCTAAGGAGTAGATCCATACATCAAGTCTAGAGAATAATATAGATCTAAGCTCCAGTGGACTGATGCATATCTACATCATTTTAGTCTTCACTGGGAGGGGCCACCACCCCAAGCATGCCTCTGAGATATTCAAAAGCATCTTTTGGAAAAATTTTAGTAAATATATCTGCTATATGTTCCTTGGTGCTAATATACTCCATTTTAATCTCTTTATCTGCTACCTTCTCCCTCAAGAAGTGATACTTGATAGAAATATGTTTAGTCTTTGAATGCATTATAGGATTCTTTTACATATTCACTGTGTTGTTATTATCACAATGGGTAATCATTGGTTCTTTGAAAATTATTCCAATGTCCTTCAGCATTTGTTTCATCCAAACAACTTGTGTACAGTGTATTGCAGCATCAACATACTCTGACTCAGTAGTAGATTAAGCAATACAGTTTTGTTTCTTGCTCAACCAAGAAACTAACCTTTTTCCAAGAAAAATGCACCACCACTTGTACTCTTCATGTCATCCACATCACCTTCCCAATCAACATCAGTATAAGCCTGCAATGTAAAATCATCAGATTTTTTATACCATAATCCATATTCTACTATTCCTTTCAAATATCTAAAAATTATTTTCATGGTAGCAAAATGTGTCTCTTTAGGATCTTCCTGATATCTAGCCACAATTCCAACTATATTGGTAATATCTGATCTAGTGTGTGTTAGATATTGTAGACCTCCAATCATTGATCTATACTTATTCTGCACAACACTTTGAGTCTCATCACTTTTAGTCAATTTGTTCCCTGTCACCATGGGTGTACCAACAGGTTTACAATCTTCCATTCCAAATTTATTCAACATTTCCTTAAGATACTTGGTCTAAGATATAAGATGTCGTTCTTACTCTAATTAACTTGCAAACCAAGAAAAAATTTCATCTTACCAATCATTGACATTTCAAACTCTTTCTCCATTTCTTTAGCAAACTTCTTACTCATTTTGTCATTGCCTCCAAAAATGATATCATCAACAAAAACTTCTATAATTAAGATTCTATCTTTATCAGTTCTCAAATACAAATTACTGTCTACATTACCTTTTCTGAAACCAAGATGAAGTAGATGTTTATCCAGTCTTGCATACAATGTCCTTGGTGCTTGTTTCAGTCCATACAGTGCCTTCTTTAGTCTGCAAACCATGTTTTCATCATTTGTCAAAGGAATACCATCAAGTTGTTCAATGTACACTTATTCTTCTAAATCACCATTCAAAAATGCTAACTTTACATCCATTTGATACACTTTAAAGTCTTTATGTGCAGCATAAGCAAGGAATAGCCTCATAGCTTCCAATCTAGCAATAGGTGCAAATTTTTCTTCATAGTCTATGCCTTCTTGTTGTGAGTATCCTTTACATACCATTCTAGCCTTGTTTCTTACCAATGTGCCTTCCTCGTCCATCTTGTTTCTGAAAACCCATTTAGTGCCAGTCACATTTTTGTTCTTAGGTCTTGGAACCAATTCCCAAGTGTTTTTTTTCTTTATCTATTCTAGTTCTTCTTCCATGGATTTAGTCCAAGATTCATCTCTACATGCTTCATCAATAGTCTTTGGTTCAACTTGAGAAATCAAACAAATTTCATCTCTAGCTTTGGATCTATTCATCATCCCTTTG
This sequence comes from Thuja plicata, assembly GCA_018584345.1. Lineage (NCBI taxonomy): Eukaryota > Viridiplantae > Streptophyta > Pinopsida > Cupressales > Cupressaceae > Thuja > Thuja plicata. The sequence continues at coordinate 5,179,225 of MU227685.1, forward strand.
TTTGCATCACCAATAATTTGATCTTCAGGATGGTTTATCTTGACATACCTTGGTGTCTTCAATAGCTCAGTAGCTTCAACCTATTCTTCTTCTTCAATCTCATTCTCAATAATCAAGGAGCCTTTAGGTTTAGCAACAACCTCTCTTTTTTTTGTTATCTGACCACAATCATATATTCTTTCCTGAATTTGAAAATTTTCATCTATCCTCACATTGGCGATTTCAATCAATTTCCTCAGTCTCAGATTGAAACATTTATATGCTTTACTCTTAGTGGAATAACCAAGAAATATTCCTTCATCACTTCTATCATCAAACTTGCCTATTTCATCATCTCTCTTGATATAACATTCACTACCAAATATTCTGAAATATTTCACAGTAGGTGTATGATCAAACCATAGTTCATAGGGAGTTTTATTTGTACCTTCTCTGATCTAAATTCTATTTAATGTGTACATAGTAGTGCCAACTACTTCTCTCTAATTAACATGTGACACATTTCCTTCCAGCAACATGGTCCTTGTAGCATCTAATATGGTTTTGTTTCTTCGCTCTGCTATCCCATTTTGTTGTGGAGTTCTAGGGGCTGAATTTTATTCATAGTTTGTATTGAATAGCTCTGATGTAAACTCTCCTCCTCTGTTTGATCTCAAACACTTCAAGTTTAAACCAGATTCATTCTCAACTTTTGCCTTGAATAACTTGAACTTGTCAAATGCTTCAGATTTCTCTCTCAAATATGTAACCCACATCATTCTAGAAAAGTCATCAACAAAAAGTATAAAATACCTTTCACCATAGTATGATCTTGTTCTTGTAGGACCACATAGATTTGTATGCACCAGATCCAACTTCCCTTTTGCTGAATAAGCTTTGCTCTTGAAAGTGTTTCTAGTTTGTTTCCCCATAACACATTCTCTACACATAGTGTTAGATGGCTTTACAATTCTAGGTAGATCTCTTACTGCTTTTTTCATACTTGCCTTCACAATGTTATCAGAATTAACATGACAAAATCTTTTATGCCATAACCAACTATCATCAACCTTTGCAATAAAACAAGAAGCTTTAGATGTGCTCAATTCAAATAAATTACCTTTGGATTTAGTACCAAAAGCTATCAAGTCTCCTATTTTACTCTTGATAGAGAATTTTCCATTTATGAATTTCAGTTGATAACCCATGTCCACTAGCTGTCCAATACTCAAAAAATTGTCAGTGTTAGTCTTTCCATCCAAGAAATAGATCCAATTCCAATAATAAGTTTAGGAGTATTGTCACAAAATCTAACAACACCACCATCATGTCTTTTCAAACTCACAAACTTGTTTTTATCTCCAGTCATATGATGTGACCAACCTCTATCTATGACCCATTCAGATTTGTTTTCAAATCGGGATACTAAGGATTTTTCTTCATGCATAGGTTCATCATCCTTAATAGAAATAAATCCAATTTCATCATAGTCACCATCCTCATCATCAGTAATACCCTCACTTGCATAATAACATTATTTGTCCTTTGAGAATTTAGATTTGAAAAACTTAGGTTTGTGCTTTGGAATTCTTGTAGGACATCTAGATGCAAAATGACCAATCTTGTTACATGAAAAACATTTCAAAGGTAATTTTCCCTCAAACTTACCCTTACCTATCTTTTCTCTTCTAGCAATCAGTGCCACGACTTCATCTAGCTTCCTTTCTTCTTCCTGTATTTGTTCCCATTCATCGACATAGGCTCCTAGTTCTTCTCTTAGGTCACTACTATTTGTGCTTGCATTTCCGGGTAAGATTCTTTTTCTTTTGTGCACGGTTGCTTTGAAAGATGACTCAACCTTAGGTAAAGTGTCTCCCAATTATATGGCTTCAAATGTAGTTATCTTTCCAATCAACATCTCTCTGGTGAAGTTTGGTGTCAAAGGTATGATCTCCTCTATAGCCTAAAACTTGGTTCTATATGCAGGTGTCAAAGATCTAAGTATCTTTGCAATCACTTCTTCCTCACTGTAAGTTCCTCCAGAGTTCCTAATACCAGTAACCACTAAGGTAATTCTCTATGTATATGCTCTGATGTTCTCATCTTCTCTCATCTTCAGTGATTCTATATTTGTCTTCCAGTTCTATAAATTTTCTTTCTTTGTAAACTTGTCTCCAACATATAGTGCTTCTAGTCTTGTCCACATTTCATGTGCAGAGTCCAAGTCCTTTACTTCAGTAAATTCTCCTTCTAATAGTGCATTGATCAAGGATTCCCTTGCAACCATATTGCATGAAAATAGCTTCTTTTCATCTTTAGTGGCTTTCTCTAATTCATCCTCAGTTTCTACCTTTTCTTTCTTCTTTGTTATCATCCAGTAATCAATTCCCAGACATAGCAAATGTGTTCTCATCTTGTTCTACCAACTTTCAAAGTTTTCAGGATCAAACTTTGGACTATCCTTCCTGTATTAAGTCATCTTCAATATCACCTCAAGTTGTTAAAGTTTCTTTCTGAGGACCAATAGCTCTGATACCAATTGTTAGGAATAAAAATCCACAAGATAACTAAGAGGGGGGATGAATCAGTTATAATATAGATTATTAAACTTCAAACTTTATAAACCAAGTCTACAAATGTAAATGATAACACAATAAATGCCAACACCATAACACAATATTTTTGTCAAAGAAACCCTATTAAAGGTAAAACCACAGTGGGAATTAACACCTACAAATAATGTACTGAGAGTATATTATCCATGTTAAAATATATTAGCCCTGTTAGGAGCTTGTTACAACATTACAGTACATAGTCCCTATTAGGAGACAGACCCTATTAGGAGTCAAGGAAAATAGTAGGCTCACTGCCAAGGCACACTTCCCAAAGAAGGTTAAAGCTACCCTCAAGGGTTTACAATCTGAATCAAGTGTATAAAGAAAATACACATTCCAGTGAACCGTCTGATAACAACTATCTTTGCTTGGTTAGTTCCAATGAAGTATCAAATCTTCTTTGTATCCAGCAGTCAACAAGCTTCATAGCTTCCACACATCCCTTTCCTTTTTCCTCTATCACACTTCTCCATAAGAAATTATCATTCATATATACCCTCTTACAATAATTCATTAGGTCGGCTAGTTAAGCTTTCCTAATACATAATTAACTAGGTCAGCAAATTAAGGCTTACCATCATATAAATAATTACATGACCCCTTGATAAAATACACATGGTATCTATAACAAGTATACATCATTTAAAATCCATCACATATACTTCTAGATCTATAATTCATGCTCACAATTAAATTCACATGCTACATGTCTGAAGTTAGCCAGGAAATAGGTCTTCTCCAGAATACACGCCACAACTGACATCATCAGTATCCAAACAACAATCAAACTCAACCCATTACTCTACCATATGTTGGTTGTCCATTAGTAAGCTCACAAGCTTTGAAATATCTTCGCCAGAAAGATATACCTGAAACGCAGAGACATGCCCTGTCCAAAATCACATTTATAGTCCAGAAAACTAATCTTCACCGAATCAACTGTAACATTCACAGTATGTAACATAGAGCCAAGCGACCTTAGGAATAAGGTTAGCACACATCCTTCTACATAAATCCATTCAATTGTTCTTAATCATCTATAGAGTGTCTGTACATGCCTTCCAATTAAGTATCCAGGTTGTCTTCTCCATAGAAATATATGTTGACATCAGTGACAAAACATGAGTATCAACAACATGATCAATAACCAAAACTGATATCATCCAACATCTCCAACTTCATTTTCTTGTAGTCCCTCCTCGAAGACTTCAACTAGTAAGAATTAAGATGCTATCAGGCAAGATGTGGAACTTTCTCAAACTCCTTCAATGATACTGCCTAGGAGATAACAGTAGCATTCCTGAATTGGGGGATCCCCAGCCCCAAAGCAAAGGTGGCAACATCAAGAGTAACAATGCTTGCTGGGTAATTTAGTGGTAGAGAATTAGCAAGAAAAACCACCTGAGTGGGTGAGTTGTAGTGCTTTTCCAGGTGGAGAATCAGTTCCGATGCCTACACTGAGCAAGGGAAATAGGCAGCTTTGATAATGTCAGAGGTGACCACATTCTTTGCCATATCAACTCTGATAGATCTTTGTTGATACATTGTCCAGACAAGGCCCTATTTCTGCCCATGGTCTGGCCTCTATGTTGGTGATATCTTGAAGTTTTGAATCCACTTTGGATCCCACAAGGACACCATCCCTTAGGTATTTGGATGTCAATGGGAGCTTGGCCAACATCTTCTCTACCTTAGTCTTAGTGGCCGCCCAAGTGGAGGTAGTCAGAGGTTCTGGACTTCCAGGAGGAGTTGTTACTTCAGACATTGATCATTGGATAATCTACAACCTGCAAGACCGGATAATTGTTAATACATGTGGTAACATATAAAACAATTTTTTGGACTCCGAAGAGTTCACCACCACTTCACACTTGTTGTCAAAAGATGTTAGCCCGCATCAAAATCCCAAAAATATAACAACTAACAACTTACATGGAATTTGATCGACACCCAGAGGTTTCAGGGATACTGGGCTATGCAACAAATGTGATGAAGGCCTAGGGACTTTTTAGCACCCAGATTCTGGAGAAACTAGTCGTTATTGAAGTGACCAGTCAGTGAGCCGTACTGGGCTGACATGGGTTATCACATAGTCACGCAATAAATGGTGTAATGGCATTAATGGTGACAAATTTCTGGACATGAACAAATTGAATTCCAAATGGGATGGTTTTGAATGTTCACACATGGGGGAATTCAATCCTGCCATCAACGATGAAGCGATGGAGGAGAGAGAAAATTTTCATGGCTCAAACAGGCGAGGTGTCAAGTTTGAACCAGGCGGACACCATGCGGGCGAGCTCAAAACCTAAGGTATACAATATGGAGAGCATGACGAGCTTTCCATAGGAAGGGTCAAACAAGATAATGTACAAACCAATATACAAACCAAATTCACATGGAAAGCCAGAGAATGATGAAATTTATAGGAAACAACCCTACCCTACAGACTATTTACAATTTACAGAGAAGTTACGACAATTTACATAGAAATTATAGCTACTTATAGAATCTACAGGAATGCACACTATTTACAGGAAATAAAACAATGCAAGGAAGACAAACAACCTTCCTGCGAAGCCATCCCACCAATGAGAGGCAATGAAAAACCAAAAGACAAAACAAAAACAAAGGCAAGGCCAAACAAGGAAAGAGAAAAGCAGAAAGGAAAGAACAAAGAAAAGAAAAGAGAAAATAGAAGAAAGCTGAAGGACCTACCTTGAAACCAGGAAATGTAGGAGGAGGAGTACGGGAAGTGCTTTGCAAACCAGGGAGCCTCATGGACCATGAACACTAAAATCTTTGCAGGTAAGCCAAAAGCGCTCACAAGCTTCGAATGCCAACTTCACTGCAAAGCACTGTTAAACCTTCCAAAGAAAATCACACTTGATTACAGATTCTCTCTAATCACTCTGGGTAATCTTGTTCGCAGTAAATGTGAAAGTGACAAGTGAATCTATATTTATACCCCTAGGGTGAAAACATATCACCTCCTTCCGTAAGTCCCAAGAAAAGGTAGACCTCTGGACTCTGGGCCTGGGGATCCTATGCAACCGCACCCTCTAACAAAAGAGGAAGTAGTGATAGAGAATCCCAGAGTCTAGAATCCAGCCGGCACAAAGGAAACAAAAACACTCTAGGACTGGGTCCCAGTGAAAGAGAAACCAAAAAGAAAAGAAAAATGACCCTGCAAAAGCAAAGGCCAGAAGAAAACAAAAGAAAAAGGGAACAACGAAAAAGAAAAAAGGGGGACCCAACATTTTGCCAAAAAAATGTAGGGATAGGTATGCAAGGCATAATAAATGGTGACTCACTGGGATGAATTCCTTAGTGCATTTGAGAACTATAGAATCTTTGGTTAGAAAAATTAGAACTCACCTTTACCTAGAGCATTCTGCTTGCAAGGCGCAAACTATCTAAGAAAATATGACTCATCATTGATTCAATCCTTTGATCTTTTGTCAGCTGTGAGGTGTGTGCTTTGGAATAAAATCAAGTCGATGACTTCCAGGAGAAGAAGAGAGAGGGAACTTAATATATTGGACCAAAATCATTATATCTTGCATGATCCTCTGGATACCGGAATTCTCTATTCTTCAGTTATCTTTATTTTATTTTGAAGATGGGGAAGGTGGTACTTCTTTCACCATGAACCTTAAGCTTAGCCAATTTCTATGGCGGTACTTATTTCACCTTGCCATTCATTTTAATTTTCTGAATAGGAGAAACGTTCCGGACCCGAGATACTTTTTGATTTTCAAGTTTGGCCAATAGCTAGTGCAACTGATATGCTCTCAAGGATCATACGATTACTTGCTTCTTAGACTTTCTATTAACTGATGTCATGACTTTCAAGATATGAATCTAATGAAGATTACCCATAACCTTTTCCCATGCATACAAAATAACTTTGAAGTGTAGATAAATTCCACCATGCTAACAATATATTTCAGGCTAACCAAAATGCACCATGCATCATTCCAGGGACTAGATGTCATGCAAAGCATACCGGTCTACAAGAAGAGGGAAACATGCCAGGAGCTCAAAAAGAAAGAGGTGCAAAGAAAAAAAAGAACCAAAACAACAAAGAAGAAAAGGAAAGAAGACATCCCCAGAGGACCGTCAAAAACTATTTACACAGGCAAGGCACTCCCGAGGAGCGCCGGGAAAAGATATTTACAAGCAGGAAAACATTTACATATAATACAACTTTAGGAAAAATTACCTACCGCCTCATTTAAAGTAGTGCTTGAGGAACTCTCCATTGATAGGAAATGGGACAGCTTCTCTGGTCATGGTACTAAGGCAATAAGTATTAGCCCTGCAGATCTCTAAGATTAGGTATGGTCTGAGCCAGAGCCTTTGAAATTTGGTGTGCTTCCCTTTCTTCTCCCGGGCCTTGTCCCACAAAAGGACTAGGTCTGAAACCTAAAAGGCTTTGTATTGGGCTCTCTGGTCAAACCATTTCTTGATGACTGCTTGATGACACACAAAATGTTCCAATGCTGCATCTCTTTTTTCCTCCATTCTCACTAGGTTCCAGAGCCAAAATTCCACAATGTTGTCCCAGGCATCAAATTCCTGCATAAACTGTAAAACTGAGATTTGTAAGTTGATAGAGAACATAGGATTCTGACCATAAACCAGGTGAAATGGGGAAGTCCCTAGGGCTGCCTTGATTCTGATATGATCCACACAAAGAGAAAACCTAAGCTTCTAATGCCAGTCCTAGAGATTTTGTTCTAGCAAATGTTTGATCACCTCCAACAAATTTTTATTGGTATATTCAGCCACACCACTACCCTGGGGGTAATAGTTGTTGGAGAACTTCAAGGTGATCTTCCTCTCATAGGTCCATTCCAATAACTACGTCGAAGAAAATTTTGGACCGTTGTCACACACTATAGTGAAGGGCATTCTAAATCTGGTGACTATATTTTCTTCCAAGAATTTGATAACTACATCCACCGTGTTGTTCTTGCATGGAATTGTCTCAGACCACCCAGTGCAGTAATTGGTTGCGGTCAGGATATACCAGTGGTTGGCAGATGATTTGGGGTTTATTTTCCTAATAAAATTGAACGCCCATTGGGTGAAGGGTCGAACTTCAAAGATGGGCTTTAAGGGCATAGCAAAGTTTCGCTAATGATTGGCTGCGGTTTGGCAAGTGTGGCACTTCCTCATGTGAGTGTAGACATCTTTGAAGATGAAGGGCCAGTACTATCCAACCTAAAGAATCTGGTGGGCAGTGGCATCAGCTGAGCCATGCCCTATTCTGAACTACCTATGGAATTTTTCTATCATTTTGGTAACTTGGTCCCTGTCTATGCACCGAAGGTAAATTCCTTCAAAATTCCTGCGAAAAAGCGTTCCATTTTTTATCATGAAATGTGCACTTTTTAGTCATAGGGCACAAATTTTTTTGGGGGGAAGCCCCTTTGGGAATCTATTATTAAGAAATAGGTATACTAGGTCGATATACCATTGATCCTGAGTGATGGACTCCATAGTATAGGTTTGACATTCAATATTTGGAGTTACTTCCGCCATTGCTCTACATAGTCCCTGGCCTTGGACTATCTTCATTGGCCTTGGACTATCTTCACTCTTGGAATAGGTGTAGTTTACCTCATTACCTTTCCCTTTAGATGTTTCTCCTTGATTATAATTGGGAAAGGGTTTGTTAAATTTTGTATGGTCCTCATTGGTAGTATGTCCATCTACCTTGATCTTACATCCTTCAATCAGGTCTTGGATAGCATGTTTAAGTTTGAGACAATTATTAGTCTTGTGTCCCTTGTTTTTGTGGAGGAAACAATAGGAGTTATCATCCCACCATCTGGGTTTGACCATCGGTTCCCATGGTTTAGAATCAGGAATCGTAAGAACTTTGTTATCTACCAATGTTTTTAAGATGGTATCAAGAGGTTCCCCCAAAGGAGTGAAGGCTCTTTGGGGTTTTGAAGTCCAAGTTCTTTCCTTGTTATTATCATTGTTTTCCTTGGGAACGGGAGGTGTTACTTTAGCCTCTTTTCTTGCTTGCATTCCATTGGTGAGATTGAATGCTTCGGGTTTAGAATGAATGTTAGAGGCATCCACTACTCTGTCATAAACAACATTTTTGTTTTTCTTCCACCATTTAGGCTTGGAGTTGGAGCTACTACCTTTGTTTTCATTTTGAAGGGTGATCTCTCCCTTTTTGACCATTACTTCCTCAATATGGAGGGTATTTTTAATCATCCTATCGAAGCTAGCAGAGTCTTGCATTTGTAGAGAATAGCTCAGTTTAGGCACAAGATTATTGACAAAGATTTCCATCTTTTCTATTTTGGGAATGACCCTTGAATATCGTGTAAAAATCTTCCTCCATCTTTGTAGGAAGTGTGTAAATGATTCTCCAATTTGTTGTTTGGTGTTACATAGGTCCATCATAGTTACATCATGTTGGATGTTGTAGGAGTAATGTTGAATGAACCGTTGCATCAATTCCTTGAATGTCTTGACCTTAGGGTTCAATTTTGAAAACCACTCCATGGCATTACCTCCTAGACTTCCTAGAAATAGCCACATGAGGTAAGTGGGTTCGTGCATGTACTCAATGCTTAGAGAACAGAATTCTCTTACATGGTCATGTGGATCAGTTTCTCCCATGTATTTGTTATACTTTGGCCTTGCCACATTAGGAGGAAACAGGACCATAGTGATACTCTTGTCGAAAGGAAATGGACAAATGGTGTCCAAAGAGTATTTTGTTTTGGGTTTGTCCTTCTCTTGTTTGTGGTTGGTGAGCTTTGTTTGCATTAGATTGAGCTATTTGGTGAGAATAGATATCAGGTTTGGTACCTCTTTTTCTTTGAGATTTTCCACATTATAATCCTTGGGTAGCTTGACACCCAAGGATGCTAGATGGAGGAAGTATTTTTCTTTATCATCACCAATTATCTGTTCCAATAGCTTGTGGATCTGTTTTCTTTGTTTAAATTTTTTGTATTTGTCTTTAGGAATATCCTCTTCACTGTCGGATCCAAATGGATTATGTTCAAACTTGGGTCTTTCTTCCTCTTCCGTGCCTTCAGATTGTGCTTATTTGCCATCATTATAACCCTCAAAGGCCTTACTCCAATCATTAGCATGGCTATCCATTAGAGGTGAATCTAGATCAAAAAGGGAACTGCGAGAAGTTTCTCCTTGGAAGTGTGGTGTTTTAGGAGGCACTTC
>MU227686.1:7037-24342 GCA_018584345.1 Thuja plicata
AGGACCTTATTCTAGTCCTTAGTAATTAGGCTTTTCTTGCCTCTGAACTATGAATCAGGATTAAGAGGTAACAAGATTCAAATAGACATTTCAAGCAGTACAGTTCATGCAAGAAAAATCCCTAACACTTAGGGCTTTCTTTTCTGAAGTAAGACATCTTTATCTACCTTAATCTATTAGGCTTTCTCTCCAAGGCACTTGGCTCTAATACCAATTGTTAGAATACTTCAGGGATAACTGAGAGGGGGGGGGGTGAGTTAGTTATCAGTAACTTTAAATCTTTTGTACTTATTAATCCAGATTTTGAGATAACTTAAATGCACATTCAGATAACACATTACACAACACATCAATTTGGTTATGGGGAAACCAAATGGTAAAAACCTCGGTCGGACTTAGTACCCACAAAGAACTATACTATTTATAGTAATCCCCGTTAAAAGATTTTTCAACCCTGTTAGGAGTTGTACATTACAATGCAGTAGTATAGTGACCTAGTTAAGGGTTGGACCCTATTAGGATTCTTTTATAATAACCCTGTTAGGGGTGGAGGACTCACTATCCAAGAGGTGAAGACTACAACCTTCTGGTTATTTGATACACATTGTATCAACAAGGTGAACTGTTGTTTCTGACACTGCTTGTCTGATCAGTTCCTTTTGTGCACCGATGCTTTAACCTATTGTAAAGCACTACAAAAATCTTATCTATATTCTAAAAGATTCAACTTCAATATCTATATTATCAACATATGATAAATATAGCTCTGCTCCTTTAACACTCTTCTCTATTTTTCTAATCTCTGGCTTTCACAACTCTTCTTATCACAAATGACCTTCTATAGGTACATACTCCAAGTATGAGATCATGGGACCTGTTAGAAAACTCTTCGTAACATCCTTGTCATCTCTACTAAGCACACAAGCATAATTACAACCATGCAAGTACTAACTGAATAGACGTGTCGCTTCACTAAGTCAGATTCATCAAATTAACCATAACTTTGTAATATTCTAGAAATATGTTTGGTGCATTTAGATTAATATCAACAACTAATAACTCATCATGAATATACACACACATATCCTGAAGATAGGCACAACTCGATCAACACGTTACATACGTTGTCCTTAAACCATTATTCCTCCAGAACTGTAACTGTCAATAATAGAATTACATATCCTTGCTAAAATTTCATATCTGGGTCTGCATGTATGAACATAGCATAGTAAACATGTCAACAAAATGTATCTATCCATGCTATTCTTCATGTCATCATATGGATAAGTACATACAGAAGTACTATTGTGTATTATATGTTGTCATCAATGAAAAACATACAATCAATCAACTGTTCAGAATCAAATCTCCAACAAACACAAAATGAGTCATGCATCCTCAGGAAGTCAACTTTCCAACAATCTCCCCCTTTTTCATTTATGGAAACAAAGGATCATGGCCAAGTTACTCAAAATGACTTAACACAAAAAGTGATTGTATATCATAACATCTTATTGATAGATACATATACTTCTCCGCATATACACATTCTATATTACTCCCCCTTTGACATTAATGAAAAAGGTGTACAAAAACTTGTAAGTCTTTTGCATACTTACTCCATGTAAACTTCAGGGTATACAATCTGAAGAGATTGGATCTCTTTCTGCCAAAATACTTTAATTACATCAATAGATTGTAGATGCGCGCATAAATCATATGTCAATTTCTCCATTTTCATCAGATCCATGCAAGGACCTTGATCATATGTCACTATGGTGTCATCAATTTTTTTGATGTTCTCATTAAGGACTGCTAAAGATGGCGCAAGTGCATTTCTCAACTGGGTTTGCCTTACTCTTATCTTGCTGATTTCCAACTTTGCTTTCTCAATTTTGTCTAACAGCCCTTGGTAGACATTATTGCATATGTTCATGTCTTGTGTGGAAGTCTTGAATGATTTTCTTATGCTATCCACCATTAACTCTGCCTCTTCTACATTTTTAGAGTGCTCATAGGTGAACTTTACTCTGTCCATGCAATTTGCTATGACTCTCTTGCCTTTAGCCGCCAATTCTTTCAGTATCGATTGCTCAATCTTTAAGGAGTTCAAGTCTAAGGTAAAGTTCTTTACCAGATCATTCAGTCTCTCTTTCTTATATTCATCTTCAATAATCTTAGTAGCTGAATCTACTAGGATTATAAAGTGTGTTTTGAAGTTTGTCAAAATGTTATCCACATCTTCAACTGATTGGACTTTGGCTACTTTCTGATCAACAAGGACTAAGTCATTTAATAAGTTCATTATTTCCGCAAAGAAAGGGTTCCTCATCACTTCTTTCTCTTTTTCCTTTTCCATAGCAATAACGCTGATCTTGATTAGGTCTTCTTCTCCTCATGCAACCAAACTTACTGAATCAGGAGTTAACTTTGACAACAATGAGGCAGATGGTTGAGTGGATGGTGAGAATATAGTGTTCTGACTAGTATCCATGCATTCAACCTTTACTAGTATCTCTTTTATTGGTGTCTTATCACCTTGAGTATCATCTTGAGTATCTTTTTCTTCATTTATGTCAATTTGGTCATTGATCGGAACATCATCTTGTTGTGCAGAGGTATCATTAGTGCACATTTCTTCAGTGCTTACAAATGCTTTATCAACTATGTCCATATCTTTTTCAGATGCTATCATGGATATCTTGATGTTATCAACTACTATAGTGTCTTCTGATTCTTTATCTGTAATAGAAGTTATTGTCACTGTGGGTGTTTAAACCTGTGGACCTGTCATAGGCATTGTCTGAATCACTGGTTTTGTAACCTATTTGGGAGGAGCTAGAGTAACTTTTTCTATAGGCATCATTGGTGGATACATGTTTCTATCCATAAACACTTGTGCAAATGTATTTTCAGTCTCCTTACCTATCTACTCATACTCTTTGTTCATAATCTGTAGGGTCCTTGTCTTAGTTAGGAGATGAGGCTTCACTAGATCTAATAATATAGCCTTCTCATCATGCGAGCATATAGGGAGAAGAGTATCCAATGTTACTTCTCTTATCATCATGTCTTCCTCAATTGCATGTCTTTTCATGATCTCCAACAAGTTCCATAATTGATCTGGTATCACTGTCTTGAGTTCAAGAACTGTCTTCTTGAACTTGATCATATGAGATATGATCATAGAGTGTATCTTAGTCTTATGAATTTATTGATACTTGTCATAGAATTTAGAAAGTCTATCTAATCTCCCTTCATTTACAATCCTATTCCTCAAAACATTTAGACTAAATCTAAAACCTACCTTAGGAGGAGCTTGAGTATTCTTTACTTTGCTCGGAGTGTTTCTTGAGGATGGGTGATTTGTGGGTGCCTATTTTCTTCCTCTATTCTTCTTGATTGGTGTAGATAGTGGAGATGAATCTAAGTCAATGGTGGTAGAGGGTGCAGAGGTGCTCTCTACTTTCTTCTTCTTCTGGATCTATTCAGCTTTCTCAAGTTCTTTTTCTATCTTGGCATCTCTGGCTTTGTCAAGATCTTCTTGAGTGACTCCATGAACTTTCAGTATGTTAGATATAATTCTTGATGCTTTCCTTTTATTATCAACGCTATGTAAGATAGTCTCAACTTCATTGGTCTTCTCTCTGTAAGTTCCCCATCTAGGTTCATTAGGATCTTTGGGCGCTGATAGTAGAACTTGTGCATATCCTTCTAGCACATGTTCTTTCACTTCATAACCAAGAGGATGAATCCATTTGGTTCTAGGTTCAACTACCTCCATGCAAGTGCAATCTATTTCTACCATGAAACATATGGTATCCTTATATTTATCAACTATCTTCTCAGATAATCTGAACCTATTCTGCATTTTGATCCTGAATGTCTTTATATCCATATCCATGGCATCCCTTGCACTACTCTCTAAAGTGACCTTGAGTGAAATCTGAGACATTGTGGGTTTTATCATGTCTAGGTAAAGGTTTTCAACCTTTCCAACTATATGGAAATACAAGTAGATAATTAGAGATCCAAACCTGAATGTCTTGCTCCTGTCATGCTTGATGATTTGAATGTTGTCAATCGATTGACCACGCAAGATCTCACATAAGTTGTATTAAGTGTTATCCTTCACCATTCTGATAGCTGCTAGGAATGTTTCTATAGAGACACTGTTCAACCTTCTTTCTTTTTGAAACTTATACCCAAGTATCATTGTTAATAGTTTTATGTCATCTTCTTTGATAGGGTCAACTATTATTCTGTGCTTGTCACTTCTAGATAGGCAAACTTGTTCAATTTGTTTCTTGACATCCTTTCCAATAGGAAAAAGTGGTCCAGTCTTTGGAAGTCCAGTTAATTCATGGATTAGGTCTCTAGTGATACACACAGGGACCTCACCAATCCAATAAAGACCATCATGTATTCTTCTTAACAAAATCTTCACCCATTGTGGCTCATCAAAATCATGCGCATTCGACTATTCAAAAATAGGGTTATCAATCAAGTGCGCAAACTCATCCTTGAATGTGTAATGAGGTTTCATCATAGATCCCATATGAGTGGCTATGTTGATATCTCCTACTATTTCCTTCTTACAGTAAATATATGTGCGAATATCTTCCACGTGAACAACACCTAGCGGGGTTTTGGAGAAAGCCCCTTCCACATCATCCAGTATGGATTTGAATGGATGCTTCTTGAATAAAAATCTCTTCCTCTCTACTATATCAAACACAACTGGGGTTGCCATACTTACTTGGAACTTTATTAAGTAGGGTTTCATGAAATTCTAAAATGACGCGACTGCTAGGGTTCCGTTCAAAACTTCTTATCCATTCGTTTAACTGCCAAATCTTTTTTTCTTCTATGCCTTGATGTCTAGTGCTCCAATGCTCTCCAAATTCTATGCTTCTAAATGAAAGTGTGAGGAGAATCAAACACTTAATTTCTTTTATACAATCTACCACATTTAATGTTTGCAACTGTACATAGATTACTCAGAGATTTTGAAACTTTGATCTTGATGCATTTTAGACAATGCATGAATGCATATAGCAATATTATGTGTTTATAACCATGAATTCATAGGCACATACTTAGAGGTGAGTATACCAACCACGTAGGGGTCTTGAGCTAGAATAGCTCCCCCTAAGACCAAGAAGGTCTATTCAAGTAGAAGTATAGGATACGTCCACTGTGGATGCATCAACTACTTTGTCAACATCATTGTACTTCTTTACTTCAACCCAAATTTTTCTTGAATCTTCATTTTCTTGAACAAACTTGACTTCTCCTTTCTCTTCAAATAGTGATTTCTTAGGATCCTCTTTCTTTTGAGTTTTGGATCTACAAAACCTTGAGATGTGTCCATCCTTTCCACATGTGTGAAAAATGATAGGAGGTCTGATGCTTTTATTCATCATGTTGCATTGCTTTGCTATGTGTCCATTGTAGTTACATATTTGACATGTAGTATTCTGTGAATTCCTTTGAGGTTGATTTCTCTGATTGTTTTGATTCATTCTTCTTTGATTCTGCTATGACTGATTTCTTTGATTTGTTCTTCAATGTATAACCCTGTGACCGAATTTATTACAGGAGAAACAATAACCATTGAAAGGTCTTACCTCTTTGCAATCTCTTTCCAAATGACCATGTTTGTTACATGCATAACAAGTTCTATTAACTTGCTTGATTTCCCCTTTAGGTGGATCTGTTTTAATCTCTTCAATATTTGCTTCTTTCTTTTCTTCTTAAGATGCTTCATGAGGTTTCTTTCTTTCTAGCAATGAATTGACTTCAATTTGTGCCACACTGAATCCAAGACCAGTAGTGTCACCTTTTTTTTTTTGTGCATTCAGCTGAGATTGAAGTGAATAAGAACTTGTGTGAAGTTTATCAATCTTATCCTTTGCTTCTGTTAATTTAGATTCCAACATCTTCTTTATTTTTTCCAATTCCAGGACTTTCATGTTTGCTTTCAAGAGTTCATCATCTAGTTATTTTCTTTCTTTGATCTTTTCTTCAATAGCAATTTGGCTGTCTATGAGCTGTTCATCCAGATTTTCAACTTTATCTTTTATAGAAATATTCTCTTCATTGAGATTTTTTTATCATTTTTTGTAAATCACTTGTAGAACAATCTTTCAAATCTTTTCTTAATTTCTTGATAAGCATTTGTGAGCCATCAAGTTTTAGTCTAAGTTCTTCATTTTCTTTTTCAGATCTATCAAGATATTCAAGAGCTGCTTCAAGATTATTTTTCAAATGTTTTGCTTCTGCTGAGTCCATGATCTCCTCAAGTGGTTAAACTTATTTTCTGAGGACCAGAGCTTTGATACCAATTGTTAGAAACACTAAGAGGCGGGGGGTGAATCAGTGTTTGTCTATTAATTACTTTTCAACAACTTAAACATAAATCAAACATACATAGAATGAAGCTTAACATAATAACTCATAAAAAATGATATGATTACAGGGAAACCTTGATCAAAGGAAAACCCCGGTGGGAATTAGTACCTACAAATATTGTACTAAGTATAATAAACCTGTGAGAGTTCCGTTGCCCTGTTAGAAGCAGTCTTTACAATATGAGTACAATAACATGGTTAAAGGTCTGACCCTGTTAGGAGTCTTTTACAAAACCCTGTTAAAGGTAAATGGCTCATTTCCTAGGCACACTTCCCAATAAGATGAAGGCTACAACCTCCTGAAAGATGATATGTACTATATCAAAATGAACCGCCGTGATGACACTGCTGTCTGATCAATTCTATGTATGCGTGAATGCTCTTACTCTCTTAAAGAGATGTATCATATACTGAATTCATTATATTGGTCATCTGTATCTTCCTCTTACATAATCATCGACACTTGTAACATATCTTTACATTACATACTTATATGTTCATATTTGAATAGGCACGACCCAAAACAAAATACTAGTCGGCCCTAAAAAAAATATACAACGCTTCTGAATAAGTTGGCTCAAGTGTATTTACTACAGTGTTAATTGCATCATTACAAACATAGAACCAAAGTTTCTTGGCCATTACATTACAAAATAATTCACGCTGATCAAAACAGTAGTCGGCTTCCATGCTCTGTCTTCTAGATTATTGGTCTATTGATCTGCCTGTATCTTTTCCGTACTGTTGTTTCATACCATGCATGTCTAGATGTAGCATGTACATGTGTCATACAACTTATATCTGAATGCACATAAGCTAAATTGAGCTCTTGCACATGCGCTGATGTGTTGATCATTGAGTATCTCTTTTTGCCCTATTTTTCTTAATTAGTCATTTTGTCTATCATGATAGAAACTAAACATGACTTTGTTTCCATGATGACAACACAAAATGAGTCATGCATCCTCAGGAAATAAAATTGCCGTCAGGTTTGCCTCATTACAAATTAGAATTATTTTATTGGTGATCTCATGATGATGCTCAGTAAGTCCTTGAATTTCTGACTCTCTTTCTTGTATCTTTTCATTGATCTTTCTTCTGTCATCTATAGCTAGTGTTATTTCTTAATCAACTTCTCTAGCATTGTTCATGACATCAATCATTCTTACCATTTGTGTTTCTTGACCAATTTGTAGTATCTTTAATTTCTCTTTCAGATGTTGATTAGCTTTAGTTAGACTTGTGATGCTTCCTTCTGATGTGTCTAATTAATTGCTAGATGTATATGTTGATGACTCAAATAGATCTGGTATCTCTTCTTCCTGATAATTTTTTTCATTGCTCTGAGTTGCCATAACTTTTCTTTCATCTAGTAGTTCTCTCATCTTGATTCTTGTAGCCTTGTATTGTTCATAGAAGATCTGTATCTCCATCTTTTGATTCTCAATATTCTTATCAAGCTTGTACTTCTCCATTGTATAATCTTTTCCCTTAAGTATTTAAAATTTTCCAAATAAGAGTTCTGGCTATGAAACCAATTGTTGGAATTAATGGGAAGTATGTACTGAGAGGGGAGGGGTGAATCAATACCTCTAAAATTTTTAGGCAATTTAACCTTTAACAATGTGTAATAAAATTAGTTTCATTACCCATCTTATATGTTGTTCTTTCTTTTTGCATATAATATCAATTCATAAACTTAATTGTATGCAACATTCATAGAAACATTCATGAAAGTAATAATACATAACACAAGATATGGTAATGCTGAAAACCACTGTTAAAAGGTAAAAACCACAGTGGGGATAACACCCATAAAAACTTCACTATCTGCATATTGGAAGGGGCCGGTTAAGGCTTACAATTTTGATCACATCTGATGATCTATCCTGTTAGGAGTATCCTGTGGAGACTAGTTAAGCTCTACTTTGTTAAGATATTTAGCAACACTGTTTAGTGTGCACTCAGTTAAGAGATTTACAAAGGATTTTTAAATCCACCTTTCTTGAAAGGATTTCTTCTATTTTCTACCACTGTTAGAATATAGTCAAAAATATTCATTGACCTGATTGTATGCAATCTAGAATTAATGAGTACAGATCCACTAAATATTACATGTACAATGTATCACTTAATATGATTGATTAATACCTCTATTTCTTGGGTAGCCTTGTGTATGGTTCTTGATAACCAATTTCATCTTTTTTTGTTCTTCTTCTTGAAACTCTTAGTCTGCTCCATAGATGTGCTCCTTGGCTATTTTCATTCTCACATCCATCAATAAAGATTGATTGCACATCTATTTATACAATAGCTTTGACCTATTTTAGTTTCATGTATTACAACAATAACTTTATGATCAAAGTATACAACTTGCCTTGATCTTCTAGTTTGCATTTTTTAATTAGTTGGACTGATTAAAACAATTACAATTACATTTCTTGTCCTGCAAGAAATGGTTTTAAAAAAAATCAAAATGCTAAAAAAAAATCATTGTAATTTATCTGACGTAGATCTCAGATCCACATTTCTTAAGATGTAACTGAATTTCAGTGTCTGATGCTCGGTTAGAGATGAAAGTCTATCGGTCGGGTTCCTCTCTTGTCTGTTATGTTGGTTTGCACTGTGTTCTGCTCGTCGGGTTCTTCAGTCGGTTTACTCCTTTCAGGTTCCTCTTCTTCAGCTTTTTCAGTTTGCATTGTAGGATATGACCTCGATTTACTTTGTAGACACTTCTACCAGTTTTCTCTCTCCTTAACACTTTCAGTGATGTGCTAAAACCTATCTCTCGGTATAGGTGTAACCAATGGGTTTACTTTGCATACTAATGGAAGAATATTTATGTCATCATACGAAGGTGCAAATATTGCGCTGCATTGTATATGAGCTCATTTTTTAATACTAGCATTGTTTACATCTTTGCATTTGGAATTCTTTATGACAACTAGCTCTAAGAGCTAGGACATCATTGCTATTACCTTCAAGGCATCGTGTGAAGTGTTTAATATCTCTTTATTTGTTTTTTTTATATTCACTATGGTGTACTCCCTGTTTATGATCATTGAATGAGGAAATGTCTTGATGGCTCGCATGTTGCAAGCTAGGGCATCATGCATTATTTATGAGCTCATTGTTTGAGCACCACATGACCCTGATAGTGTCATGGAACCATGTGGAGGATTTAAGCATTTGATTTATACTGATATTGATGCTCACTACTTTTTCCATGCCCATGAGCTGTCTGCATCATTGATTGGCAGTATTTTATTACTGATGTCCCTATTTGATTGGTCGATTCTCTATTTGTGATATTTTAATAGAAGTAATATAAAAAACAAAGCATCGACCAATCAAATAGGGATATCAGTAATAAAACCATACACCTACTATTTTGAATTTGACATATGTTAGAATAGTAAACTATGCTAAGGAACCATGTTATAAAATTTCAAGGCATGGAATTTTATAACTGTACATATATTTTATGAGTATATTGTACAACAAAAGAACACCCACATGCCTTGGTTGTGATTTTCAATGAAAGGTTTTGGTTTGTGTTTTCCGATTGAGATGTCATCCTAAGATTCAAAAAGACCAAGGTAATAATAACTCTTGAACATTAATGCATGATTGTGGATCCTCAAGTAGGAGTTGTGATGCAAAGGAAGAACACTTATATGGGTTTACCCATATAAGGACAATGGTTTTATTCATCTTTATTTCAATTTCTCTTGGGTACTTTCCTTGGCCTCTAGGCTTGGGCATCCTATAGGGGTTGAACCAAAATTACAAAAGTAATAAGGACACATAGAACAATAGGTTTGGGGACTTTTAGACTTATGTTCAATCCTTAGTGATGGTTCTTGTTACCATATTTTTCATGCTCATTCCAATTTGGTAACCTAACTAATAAATGAGTGACTATAGTACCCTAGTTTTCATTATTAGATGATCTTGTTTAATTTGTGTTCATTTCATGAAAAGATACATGTAAAGGAAAATAAATATCTACATCTAAAGATTACATGTATATATATACTAAATAACTTGTATATACTATACAAGGAAAGGAACTGAAAGATAAAATCATCTAGGCTCACACAGGTCGTAAGCATAGCCAACTTTCAGAAGAATATGTAAGAGTGCATGCATACATAAGAGGATGAACATAAATAATAACGGAACCATGCATTTCCTAAAGTGATGAATTTTTGACCGATGTATTGTATGCACCCTAAAATGGTCGCCTAGACTATGGGCCCCCATTCTTCAATTTATCAAATGACAGAATCAATTTATCAAATTCTTGAATCAATGCCTTGCAGCATTTAAATTCAAATCAATTTCCTTGATCAAATCATAATTAATTCAATTATTTCAATATTTCCTAAGGTTTGATCATTTCATCAATTATCTTATTTAATTAAAAGAAAAAAATCCCTTTTTATTAAATAAAATAATCTTATTTAATTAAAATCTCTTTTAATTAAATAATCTTATCTTATTTAATTAAAATCTCTCTTAATTAAATAATATTATCTTATTTAATTAAAATTTCTCTTTTTAATTAAATAAAATAATCTTATTTAATTAAAAGAAAATTCATCTTTTAATTAAATAAAATCTCCACTTAAATCCCTTTTTGTGATTGAAAAGGGAAATAAACTAAATAAAAATAAATAAAGTTCCTTTCTCTACACATCTTCCTAAGTGGTGGGTTTTTTTGCTTCTTAATCATAGCCTTTGATTTTGTCTTTTGAAGATATGAGCACATGGATCAACCAAGAGTTAATCTCCACCATTGCTCATTTCTTTTTACCTCTTAATCTCTACCTTCCATTTCTCTTTAAAATAAAACTTCTCCTTCTCAGTTGGATATACACTTTTACACTGTTGTTATGCTACAGGTTTGGAGAGCAATTTTGGAGGAGAGTTTGAGCATTTGAGCTTGAACCATGCAACTTCTTCTACTTGTATTCTTCTCTCGTGAATTCATGGAAATCCATTTAGATTAGATTCATATTTCCTTTCATAGATTAATCTTGGATATATCCTTTCATGCATTGTTATCATATAGATTAGTTTCCTTTCATGCATTGTTATCATATAGAATAGCTTCCATTGTCATTTGCACTCATATTTTGTGATCATGGAGACTAGCGTTCTTTCTCTTTCTCTTTGAATCTCTCATTTCATGGTGTACTTGCATGGGCATATCTAGGTCTAAACGGAAGGCCTCAATTACAAACACTTGCACTCCATGAATAGGGAGCTATGAGTCGCCATTTAAGACCTCGTCATTGAGTAATCTTGAATATAATGACTCATAGAATTATGTCACATTTTCAGCACACATTTTGGCCACCCACCATGGGGCAATCCACCTTTACATGCTGGTTTTGATTATTTTTGGAGCTAACCCCCTTGTGCAGATTTGCTTGGAGATGAAAACATTAGATTTTCAAAGATATGATCATATCTCCCAAATGGCTTAGAGTTTCGGTTTGAAATTTTTTTTAGGTTGGCGACATATTAGAGAAGCTTCAATAAAAAATACAAAATTTTCCAAGGTATCATAAAGGTTTTAGAATTTTTTCTTTATTTTTCATAAAAAATTAATTTTCGGTGCAAATCAGCATATTTTTTGGAAATTTTTACATTTTCAAAAATTTATTTTAATTATACAGGGGGTCCATTCTTTTGTGTTTTAAATTTGGATGCAATATCATAGCTCATTTGGTTGATTTATGAAAACTAGTATATTTTGGGAAAATGGCTCCCTAGGGCACAAATGAAAAGACCTTTTTAAAATTCTGACATTTTTTGAAATCTCCATATTTTTTAATAGGATTCTCTTTTCTGTATTTAGGGTTTGGGATCCGAATTCATGTCATATAGGTCCAATCTTGTTGACTAGGTCAAAAATCAAAATTAAAAAAGCAGAATTAATGATTAGCTTAAACTTATTTTTCACATGGTTCAATGCATGATATGAGTTATCATTTAGATTATTTGCTGGCTATTATTGCTCCTGACAATTGATTTTTAGATATAGCCCTAGGGTTTGTATAAGTTGAGTATACATTGCATATCTTGTTTGTTGTTTGCTATGTTTTTCTGATTTTTATTTCTGAAATAGCTTAACATGTGGTTTGCTAGACGTCAAAAAGAAGACTCAAATAAAGACTACTAATGAATCATCTTCTAGGTTGCCTTGATTGATAGCATGCTAAACTCTATTCTTGCATTTCACTTTGTTTTATTACAATAGGAACCCACATGCAAGACTACTAAAATGAACTTCTATTTTGGTATTTTAGGAATGACAATCATGTTAGGAAACTATGCCCTCGCCCTTTTGGGATGATTAAAAATCCAGAAGCATTGTTGTCATTATATTAAGTGTTTGAAGTGTCTTTTACATTGCAATCCTAAGGATTATATGAATGTGTCCTCTCCCCTTGCCTTTGTGGATGTTGGGTGTAAGATAAACTCATATAATTCTCTTAGCGTGGCTACCTCCTATTGGTTGTATTTCCTAGTTTTGAAGTTTTCCCTATAAAATTTTGAAGATGCCTATCATTCCTATGCCCAGAGGGTCATAAATCATATTCAAAATTGCTTACATACATTTGTAGGAGTTATTTTTTCTCAAAACCTAGTTGAAAATGCAAGAAACCCTAAACCCTTGAGTGATTTCTATTTGAAATGCATTGGAAAGCCCTAACATTCTAAAAGTAGGTTCTATTTTTGTGTTACCTTATTCATAACTTATGTCTGGGTATTTTGCATGTGCTTATATATTCATCGCTTAGTCTCATAAGAAAGAACAAATATTCCTTATGATCTGGAAACTTGGTGAAAAGCTTTGGTCACATAGTATCCTAATGAAAATAATATACTTCAGTTTATCATGAGATTTGGCATAGACCATTGATCTCGATATAAATTTGATGGTGGTCATGTAGTCTCTTGAAGAAATTAGAGTTAGTAATTTTATGTGGCGACTTCAAGTTTACTCAATCACGTTATCTCTAGATATAACTCAGGGTTATAAGTTTAGTTGAAAGGTTAAGGTTTTACCTTTGTCACTAAATCTCGAAATAAGACATGAGTTTAGTGAAGGATCATGAGATTGAACGACAACCTTGGATTAGAGATTTAATCAAATAGTAGTCGGGAAGTTTCCTAATTATAGTTGCGGTTTAGAAATTATCATGCGACATGGAGATTCAACAGTTGCCAAATCTCTTGATTAACCCAGGTTATATATCAGTTTGAATAACATTATTGTCACCAAATCTCGATATGAAAGATGAGTTAAGTCAAGGATCATGAGAATTATTGACAACCATTGTATGGAAGCCAGATCAAATGGTAGTCGTGTGATTGACTAATAAAATTGAAAAGTTAAAAGGTATTTGGCGATTAGGAGACAAGAGGAAAAATTAAGACACATGTCTATTTGTCACAAAGTCTCATGAAAACTTAGGTTT
The DNA here is from genome assembly GCA_018584345.1 of Thuja plicata. Lineage (NCBI taxonomy): Eukaryota > Viridiplantae > Streptophyta > Pinopsida > Cupressales > Cupressaceae > Thuja > Thuja plicata. The sequence goes on from MU227686.1 coordinate 20,947, forward strand.
TTTAGTGAAGATTAGGAGACTTAGTGATAATCATTAGATGTAGAGGAATGAGAGATCAACAGAAGTCGCGTTGTCTCCAGATAAAGATTATAAAGAAGAAATAATCAATCAATAAAGAGACTAAAGTGCTTAGTCCCGAGGTATCTGGATAAAATATGAGTCAGTGATTTGGTTTAGCAACATAGAGAAACAACAGTCGCCAAGTCTCTAGATGTGTCCCGAGTTTGAAGAGTGGTTAAGAAAGTGCTCAATCGTGATGTCTCCATATGAAGAAGGGTTAAGTCAAAAGATCATGCGAGATAGAGATAACCATTGATCAAGAGTTTGATCCTACGACAGTCGCTAAGTCTAAGTAAGAAACTACAGTTAGTAGAATTATCAAGTGACAAGGAGATCACTTAGTCACTAGGTAACTAGAATACAAGCAGAGTTTAATAAAGACTTTTTTACGGTGCCATCATGGACAGCTGCTGACCAATAGGATTACAAAGATTTTGATAGATGGAAAGTAGCCATAATATGATTTAATACAGCCAATCAGATCTAATTTTGATCTCTTTATGAATTTTATAAGGTTTTTATATGCAAATGCACTCATCAGAAATTGATTACGTGACAATTTAAATGCCACGGCTAGAACCAGAAATTGATGTCACAGTGCGTGAAACTAATGGCATAAATGAATCAATTATAAGTTCACCAGTTTGAAGAGACATCTTAATTAATTTCTAAATTATAAGTAAGCATGTCTGTTATCATTTTATTCTTACCATCATCCAAATTCTCAGAGAAAAGAGTTTTCATAAAGATTATAGTGTCTTCTGAGAAAAGTTGATTCTCCAACAATAAGTGATTCAGAAAGGTGATTTCCTGAATTAAAATTCAATAGTGATTGTAATTCACAGTGTTCTCAAGTGTTTTTAGAGTTCAGAATTACAGAGGAATTCACAGTTGGTGGTGAGGGTTTTTGAGAACATTTATTTCAATTTTAGTAAAAAAGGGTATTGACAACAAAATAGAAGGGGAAAATGAGCCAAGCACAAAGTATGGCATCAACCAGTGAAAGAAGTGATGATGTTGATGATGAATCAAAAGGGAAGACAAATTATTCAGATGAATTTCTCACATTGTTGCTAGGGTCAAGCCAAAACATAAGGTAAGTGTTGATACCTTAATTGATTATTTATCTTACATTAGGGATGCAATAACCCGAGGTTCCTCAGGATATTCATTGTTTAATTATTTCTTAAACAATAGTGATGGGCCCATGCCAATCTCAATCCCTTGGACCTATCGATTAGCTAGGTCGATTGTCCCTAACATCTTTGTAGATGTTGATTTCATCTTAGAATTGGCTAGTAGGTATGATACCCTGACCAAAACAATTAGGAGGGATGATGGAAAAGCCCTACTTACCCTGGACAGGAACACTTTCATGAAGGCCTTCAATGTGTATTATCCCCTGACTACAAAGATAAACTTGAAGAGCATAGAGAATAGGTATACTCGAGAGTCTGGCATTGCTGCCAAGTTGATTAAGGAACATCATTTTCCTAAGAAAATAAAGAATTATATAGCACCCATGGCTAGAACAACCCCATATTTTTATAAGGACCTGAGTTTCTACATCAAGTATATAGCATATGCAGTACGTAGAGTATTGAGGAAGGATGCATGAGAAGAGAGGATTACCTCTTATATCTTAATGAGGGTTTTAGACATGCAAAGCTTCCATACCACTTCTAACTATGATTACATCCAGTATATCATAGAGCAGATGCATCAAGGGTTTCTAGACATATAAAGCAAGAAGGATCATCAAAATTTTTTGCATTACTCAATTCTTATGTATTTGATCCTTTACTACAATTTTCCAATCATGAACTGCTAGTTTTTACAGCCATAGAGGTTTCATCATAGTCAGGCCAATCCTGTTCATTTGTAGCTCAGAGTGTGGAATTATACCTCCAGATAACAAGAGTTTAATGCTTTTGAAAATTGGGTAATCTATCCAATTCTTAAGTGCCTACGTATTGATAAGACTAGATTACCTATCAAGGTAATAATATTGTTGAGGCCATGCCAATATCTTGATAAATGTCTAGGAGACCATAATTGGGGAGACTTCTATTATGAGAAGAAATTCACAATGAGAAGGGTATATCAATGCACCCATCCTCACCATATATTTCAATTTCATGTACCATCGAGGATAGCTACAATCGAGTTTATAAGGTAGCTAATTCTGACTAACAAGGAGCATCTCCACATAGGAAGGGTAAATTTACCACCAGGAAGTTCAAAATATATAATTTTACCATTGGAAAGAGGGATCAACACCCTGTGAATCACTGGATGAATCATCACAGGTTGAATGTTGCCTTGTCTAGATATGTTTATACAGAGGGTTTCATCCTCAGTGTGAAGAAATTACTAACACCAACCATCCCTTACACCAAAGACCATGAAGAGTGCATGGAGGAGGACTTAATAAAAAATATTCTAGAGGATGAGGAGGTGAACAAGAGAGAAATTAAGTTCAATGAACTTATGGACCTGGAGAGGCAGGTAAAAAGAAAAGGATTGAAGTTTGGCAATTTTTACCCTGATATGCCTTATTTAAAAAGCGTAGGTGCTATGAATGAATCTCATACTCTCCTATGCAATCAATTAGAGGATGTATTAGTGGTTCCAGAGAAAGGACAAAAGGAGCACTCACAGTTAGAATATTATTACAGTGATGAGGGATATCCTTCACCCATTGCCCATCCAAGCTATCAACCATTTGAAGAAGAACAGGCAGCTGAAGGAGAGGATATCATTGACCTAATAGAGGTCTTAGAGAAGGAAGTAACAAATAAACCCCCACCCAAGAGATTAAAAAATAGAAACAAGGGAACCTTCTAGGAACAAGAAGAAAAATAGAATTGGAGCTCTGATAACTAGAAATGGGACCTATGATCACCTATTGAGAAAATAGATAATGATAGGGAAAAATTAGGAAAAAAGATGTAGAAGAAGAGGAAGAATTACCTCTTAGGAGTTGTACTAATGAAAGGTTGATCCATCAAGAGGAATTTGTCAAGGATGACAACTTTATTAAAACAAAATAAGTCAAATATTTCCTCACATGGAACTGTAACACCCCAAAATTGGCACCTAACAACCTAATCAATTTTGGTGCATTTTCTCATCTTCGAAGTCCTATTGTATTAGGAAAATTATTCTCCTAATTGACTTTAATTGACTGAGTTTCAAATTCAGAAAACCCAAATTTGCATAAATCTGACATTACATTTAAATTCCTAAATCTCAAATGATTATTAGCTAAAATCCCTATGATTAATTGATTTAATCCTAAAGTCCTAAGTGCTTTTAATTAAATCAAATCCACCC
>MU227686.1:68214-90040 GCA_018584345.1 Thuja plicata
GCTAATATACATAAAAGGAATTGAAAGGTTATTTAATTAATTGAATGAATTATCCTCGAAAGGGATTTCCATAATTCCATATGAAAAGACACTTATGTGTCAATAATTCATTCTTTTATTTTAATAAACCTTGCTTATTTGTCTCAATTGGAGAATGAAGAGACAATTGTTTCTTTCCAAGAAACTCTTCGCCCTCTCTCCTCGGTTTTCTATAAATGAGACCTCTTTTCTTCATTGTGGAGATCCTTTGTTTTGAGTATCATTACTATAGGCAATTTTAGCTTTGATTTTCATGCTTTTAGAGTACTTTCTTGCATAATTAGTATAATCTTTATTTATAATTGAATATAGTTTAGCTTTGATTTATCATCTATTTCTAAGAGCTAACCATTCAATTAATGTTTTAGAGCTTTCTCAATGCAATTGCTAATCAAATTCTAGTCTAGAAAGCACTATTTTCCAGGTTTCAAGCATTCTCTTTTATAGACTAGAAACATTTCAAGTTCTTAGCTTAAATTGCACTTTTACTTCCATAGCTAGTTGCATTTCATATTTAGAATAATTGCAATTCAGTTTTCATAGCTTAAATCATGTCTTAATTCATAGAATAACAACACTTTCTCATATCTAGATGCATATTTCTCACAATTGATGGCTCTTCTTCACATAATTGCACTTTAAAATCCTCCGTATTAGAGATGGTCAGGTTGTTGGCTCTCGTTATGAGGGTAAACTACAGCAATCACACCTAATTAGGAGGCAATAGGTCGCTTCAATCATATTTGCAGAGCAAACAATCCATGTTTGTCTTTGTAAATTCTTTGATTGTGTAATGACTATGTTGCGTTTGTGTTGAATCAAGAGGTCCACATTCGACATCAGACAGGAAAAAGCAACAACAAGTTTTAAAATAGTTGTAATTGGCAGTTGGTGACCCAGTTACAAAAGAAGCTCTACAGACATTGCAAGATTATGATCCTGAATGTGAGGAAATCACACCAGAAAAAGAAAGACAACTGGTCAAGGCCAGTGGGGTATTATTAGTATAAGGTTGGGACTTGTCCTCAACATTTATAATAGAAAAAATAAAAAAAAAAACCTAATGTAAAATTTTCATCAGAGACTCAGGTTGGGGATATGATTAGAGGGTTTGGATATAACCCTAAGTCCCAAGTACTTGCAATGTGGAGCATAACTCCTAAATATCAAAATCCATCGCTTCTAAATATTCAGGAGACAGTGGGAGGTAATAAAATCAAATGGACACTCCCGAATATAGGGGATTTGGAAATATCCCAAGTGATGACTCACTTTTCTCAGCTCAATGAGGCAAAGAAAACCCAAATGTCATAAAAATTATAGAGACTCATGAGTGATACTAGTGCTATTGTTAAGGACAAGGAGTTAGCATTTGATAAAGATAAAAGAATAAGAAAATCTCATAGATGATCTTACTAAACAACTACTAGAGGTAACAGAGCCTACCCCTGCTAAACCAAAAGAGGTCATGGATATTGAGATCCAAATAGAAGATACAAGAGAGATACTTACTAAAACATACCTAGAAGTCAAAGAACACAATAGTGTTATTTTGAGAGCTTTGGTTTCAATTTTGCAACATAGAATAGACACCATCAAAGACAAAATTGATGTGGTGTATGGAGCCTATGGCAGGTTGCCATGCCTACAAGCAGAAGTGAATAGTTTTATTTTAATCTTGAATCCCTACTATTCAACTTTGTTTGGAAGGACAACTCTTTTTGAGAGGTTAGCATCTGTGTGACAACTAAGATCATATTTTCTAGAGATAGTAACTATGGTTGGGACAGAGATAGAACACATTGGAGCTACTTTATCCTTTTTTAAAGGAAAAGAAAATCAGATTGAGACAAGGCTAAAAATGTTTAGAGTAGGTTATAATAGGTTTGTACCTCCTATCAAGACTGGGGACAATCAAATCAAGCCATTAGGGCTATGGGGATAATAATTTGATAGTGTGTTTCCCAATAAGGACATTTATGTATCTAATCAAGGAGAACTAGATATGGAGAGATATAATAGGATTCTAGATGAAGCAATAAAAGCATAAACTGATTGCAATAAATTCTTCACATATGTTAAAAGCATATCAATTGCTAGGTGGGAAAGGCAGATGACTCAACTTGAGAGTATTTAGAATTTTGATCAGCCTAAAGAGAAGGATGTGAGAGCATGGGACATAATGAAAAATCCCAAGAAGAAGAATCCTTTCACAGTTGACCTACATGTCATGGATGAAGAGTAAAGGGGACATATGGAACCTGTTCTATGAGCACAGTAAGGTTAGCAATATTGAAGAGATTAGTGTAATTTAGCTTGAATTGGTGGTCACTAAATCTTATTACACTATCAAATTCTTTCCTGAGCATGTGCAGAAAAATGTGCCAACATCCATAAGAACACAAAGAAATATCAGATCTTATTCTTCAGTTTTGTCCTCCCACTACTTGGTGTTTCTTGTCTTTTGTCTCTTTCTATATTTTTAGGGTTAGGTTTCTTAAACCATCTAAAGCCTGTAGCATCCTTATCTTAAGGATTCCAAGATGGTTTAGGCCTATAAATAGTTATCTTATGTCATTTTGTAAGAATCCCATCCAAGAGGCCGGACTAGGTTGGAAAAAGAATTGTAAGTTGTAATTGAAAATCAATAAAATATATTACAAGGAAGACTACTAAAATTAGTCTGAGCCTTTGTATTATTTATCTATCTATATGTATTTGAAGCTTTAAGACATTAATAAAAATATTTTCAATCTCTTTTCTACATATTTGATTGTCTCTTTTCATTACTGTTATTTCTCTTGTAACTTTATTTGTAAGGCATCTAGGCATACTGATCACAAGGTGGTTGTGTAATCATTTGTAAGATCCTTAAAGGAAGGATTAATAATTTTAATTGACCCTAGAGATCTTAGCAATAGTTTTAGGATCTGATGATATAGTTGTAGAGAGAGAGGATAATTTCTAAGGCGGTTTATCTTTGTTTGCATATATTTTGTTAATCACCTTACTATGGAGTTATACCAGATATTGACTTATAGCCCAAGGTTAAGGCACTAGTTTTATAGTTGGCTAAGTGATTGATCATTATCCAACCAAAATTTTAAATTCAAATCATTCACACTTTCAAACTTATACATTCTATTCAATTAATTGGGTTTTAGAGGAATACAATTCAGTTTACTGATTCCTTAAAGAGAGAATCAAAATTAGGTTATCCTTCATAGGGTTCATAAGAACTTAAAAAAGAACAAGGATGAGAATCCTTATTACCTTACTAATTGTTGTTGTCAAGATAATAGTGTGGATCATTAAGCTCTGTATCAGGGTATTCTTAGTCTTTTGCATATTAATTTACTTGTTGGTATATTAATACACATTTCAACATTCTAGTAAGAAGATAATCCACTTAAAAGATATTGCAAATCAGTAATCATACATAGATAATACCTTCTTGAGCTAGTGGATCTAAAAAAAGAAGGAGGTTATAATAGGTATCCCCAGATATTATCTAACACCCTCATCAATTAGCCTTTATTTTGTATGAAATAGGAGTTTGTATTTCAAGTGCATGAGTTTATTGTCACATGAAGGTTGTGCTACAAGAAAAAGAGATAACAAATTGGTGACTCCACCGGGGATAGAGATTATAAATTCTTGTTGAAGTATTCATAAATCTCTAGTGTTCTAAAGTTTAAATCTTTCACTACATTTGATTTTTCCCATCCTAGTCGGGCTAACAAACTGGCGACTCTTCTAGGGATTGATAACATAAAAAGTTTAATACTTTATAGATACATCCCAAAATCCGGTTGAAAAAGAGAGTTACAAATACCAGTCTCATGTTTTCCCATCTAAGTCGCATAAAAAATTGGTGACTCTACTGGGGAATTAAGAAGTCAAATCAAGTTATAGTTCAATTTTGCAAGTTTTTAGATCATTCTAGTAGTACTCAGTATTTCACAATTTTGGGTGGTGACTTGAAAAAGTGAAATCTTTGTGATCAAACAAGTACATTTTCAACATGAATACTAGGTTTAGGATGACAAATAATCCAAAATTTGAATTGGATGGTGGGATTCCCACTACTTCAAAAAATAGGCTGTATTGGAGGCAGAAGAAAAATCAAGCAATTATCAATGATTCTCCTCCAAGAAGTGAAGAGAATAGCACTAGAAGGAGAAACAATAACTAGTTTAGTGAAGAAGAGAGTGCCTCAAAATATTTAGAAGCCCAAGCCCCAAGTCTTGGACTAGATAGATATACAGTCACTGGCACTTCTAGTGAAAGAGAAGGAACATATAAAATTAGTTTAGGTTCTGAGGAATTTCCTTCTGACGAGCTTGCAGAGAAAGAAAGACTCCTCATGAAACATCTTGCCCTTATTAAACAGATGAAAAGGGAAAAAAGAACATAAGAAGAAAAAACATGAGCAGAAGGATGTTGATAAGAATAGGAAAAGAACCTTAAGACATCAAGCTAAAAATAATATAGAGAGATCTCATAGAGATCAAGAGATTCCCAATACCCACCAAAAGTTAGGTTCTCCAGAATTCAAAGATAAAGGGAAAAGTAAAGTTACAAATATAGAAGTCAAGAAGCTAAAAAATCAGAGGAACCTGGCAGAGAAAATGTCCAAATTAGACATTGGCCTTGAAAAAATTAGAAGTGAAAAGGAAACTATGGCCAAGATGTTAGAATAAGCTGAAGCAGAAGCTGCCACCATTGAAATGAAAAAATAAAATTGACTTCTTGTAGACAACCACAGTTTCTTTTTCTGATGTTGAGTACCCTAAAACATCAAAAAACAAAGCTTCTTCATTCAAAGACCATAGCAAATTGTTTGCTCCCAAGGGGAATGACAAATTTCAAAGGTGACATCTTCCTGCAGAAAGGTATAATCAATTTTGTTTCTTTATAATTCCAGGTTATCCTAATATGATATTAGAAGATATGGGAGAAAAGATCCCAAAATTTTTAGGTAATAATGTTGTCACTTGTGAAGAACATTTGAGAAAATTCTTTGATGTTATAGATGATTTAAATATCAATCATGATGATGTGCTTATGAAGTTATTTGTACAATATCTAGTAGAGGATGCTAGGGAATGGTTTAGAAGCTTATCTCATGGTTCTTTAGGAACTATGGATGAATTGATTGATATTTTCAAGGACCAATATGGTGACAAGACTAATGAAGGTTTTCTTCTTAATGAGTTTAATAACATAAGGAAGAACTGAAATTAAGAAATGACATAGTTCAATAAAATATTTCAGTGAGCTATGCATAAGCTATTCCAAAAGATGAAGCTAGATCAAAAGGTATGTCTAGCTACCTATATTAATGTCTTTGATTTAAAAATGGGCTTTGCGTTAAGGGATAAAAATCCTAGGACTTTAACAGAAGCCTATAAAATAGCTCTGAATATAGAAATTAATAGAAGGATATTAGGAAAGTTGGGTAAAAGAGATGATTCACACCTTAATAGAAGAAATCAGAAGGAACCTGAGTATAGAGAGTATAGGGCTCCCAAAAACAATAAGCCATCCTACAATAACAATTACAATCCTCAAAATAGGATGAAAAACTACCCCTATGGTACCCAATTTAAAGATGGTAAACATATTGATCCACCTAGAAAAGAGAAAACTGAGAATAGGACCCTTGATCCTTTACACAAAAATGTTATTCGTATGTGCAATGATGATTTATGGTGTGAGGCCTGCAAGGCATCACACAAACCTGATTTTTGTGTTGTTTCATTAGATTTAAAATAAAATGAGGAGAAATATAAGGATGGAGATGATACATGTGATTATATTATGAATAATGTGTTTTCTTGTCATGATACAGATTCTAAGAAGAAGAGGAGAATCATGACATAAATGGCTTTCAAGGAAATGTTGAAGTTCACCAGTAGTAAGTATTGTCAGATAGTGAGGAAGAAAAAAGGGATGACCACATAAGGTTTCATGCCCAAAATAGTCAGGAAACTCCAATAGTGAGAAAATGCTATGATGAGGAAAAAGCCAGAATCACTGAAGACTTAGTGAATAAAGCTAGGACCAATTATCACCTGAGAAACAGAGTGGTGGGCAATATTGGTATTCAACCATTAGGAATTTTATAAAAGAAAATAAAATAGATGCAAAATATGTACCTATGAAAGATGGGCATGGGGAAAATGAAAATAAACCTAAGGTCAAAATAGAAAACAAAGATAATGAACAAAAGGATGTATATGGAGAAAAGGCCAAAGAACCAGAGGCAAGTTCTTCTTCCCTAAAATGGAAAATAAGAAAGCTAGGAGGGAAGATCCGGTTGTGCATATTCAGCCAGAAGAAAATAAGATCACTATGGAAAAACCAAAAGCCTCAGATGTGAAATACACTCCAATATGGGACAGTTCTTGTCTTAGATGATAGTGAAGGTCGCATTCCTTGAGATGATGAAAATAAAAGAACACAAAGAGAAATTTTTATCAGTGTTGAATAGTGTGCCCTTAACGAAATTTCAAAGTACAGAGCATATTGAAAAGAAAACAAATAACAAGGGAAAAGAACCTGAAGTGATTATATCTATGATTCCTCAAATCTTTCTAAATAAAACTAATTCTCAAAAATTTGTTGATCCATGTTTTCTAACATTAGTGATAAATTGTAAGAAGCTAAAAAATTCTATGATAGATTCATGAGCTTCAAATACTATTATGCCAATAGAAATCATGAAATCCATGGGATTACAAGTTGATACTCCTCATGGGAGGTGTCAATCAATGGATTCCAGAAAAGTCCCAATTATTGGTACCATTGAAGCTATGCACTATAAGCTAGGTCTATGTCATGATATAGTTTTAACAATGAGTGTACTTGTTGTTGACATTCTACCACACTATGGTATGCTATTATCAAGAAAGTGGAGTACTTTAATGGGAGGTAGTATACAATGTGTTTTATCATATGCTACATTTAATATTGATGGAAATGATGTCAAAGTGTCTAGAGAAGGAGGACCACCTCATATGGTTGAGTGGAATGAAGACACTGACATTAATTACTATGTTGACATTGACATGGAAATTTTTAAAATCAAAAGGAGTGATCACTAGTGTGAAAATGTTGATCCTTTGGTGAAAGAATTATCTGTACACAATAATGGTTTGTGGAAGATGTACTTTGATGGATCCTTTTCTAAAGAAGGGTTAGGATTTATTTCTCCATATGGTACCACTTTCAAATTTTCTTTTCTGCTATATTTTCAATGTACAAATAATACATCATAGTATGAAGCTTTGTTTCTAGGGCTAAAAATTGCTACTAAACATGGTATAAAATGTCTATAAGTCTATGGTGACTCGGAGTTAGTAGTAGCCCAGGTAAGATCCAAATATGCTGTAAATAATGACATATTGAAAATGTGTAGACATGCTATTTTGGATCAAATAGAATTCTTTGATGCCTTTAATATAAACTGGATCGAAAGGTCTAGAAATATAATGGCAGATTTCTTGGAAAATGTTGCCTTGAAAACTGATTACATGACCATTAAAGGGGTAACAATTCTTGAAGTCAAAAGAAGACCAGTTATCCCAGATAACATTTACAATTGGAAAGTGTATGAGGATGACCAAGATATCCTTATATTTCTTTAGTGCCTGGACCATTATGAAGATCAACATATAGATTGCAATAATCTTCTTGAAGTTATTGATGGTAAAGATTATATACTGGGGGATGAGGTTGTCCAGCTTAATTCCAACCAAATTCCTAAGGGATTGGTAGAACTAGAGGCATTTTTTACTAATCAAAGTGAAAAAACATCAGGAATAAGCAATGCAAAGGTTGAGGATTTAGAAGAAATAAATTTGGGTTCACAGACTAGTCCTCAAATAGTTTACATTGGAAAAGGATTAGACTCTCATGTTAGAACCAACCTGATAAAATTACTAAGGAAACATAAGCATGTTTTTTCTTGGTCATATGAAGACCTTAAGGCTTATAGAGAGGATATTTTCCAACATGAAATCCCACTGAAAACTAACATGAAACCATTTAGATAGAAGAAAAGACCTATTAATCTTCTTTTGACTCCCAAGATGCAATAGAACTTAATGAAGTTAAAAGATGTTGGAATCATTCAGCCAACTAGACACTCAACTTTGGTCTCAAACCTAGTACCAGTAAGAAAGAAGAGTGGTGACATAAGACTGTGTGTGGATTTTAGAAACTTTAATTTTTCTTCCTTGAAAGATAACTATTCTCTACCAAATATGGAAGCAATGTTGCATATGGTAACTGGTTGTGAGTTATTGTCAATGATGGATGGAATCTTAGGCTACAACCAGGTGCTTGTGAAAGAATCAAAGCAATTCAAAACTACTTTTATACTCCATGGGGAACCTATGTCTATATCAGAATGCCCTTTGGATTAATAAATGCAGGAGCAACTTTCTAAAGAGCCATTGATGTGGAATTTAAAGAATTTATTGATTTGTTCATGGTTATTTATCAGGATGACTTGATTGCATATTCTAGAAAGGTAGGGGATCATTGTGAACACCTAGACAAATTTTTTAATAAGGCTTTAGAGTATGGTGTTTCACTAAACCATAGGAAATATCATTTTGCAGTTATAGAAGGAAAGTTTCTAGGACATATAGTGTCCAAGGATGGAGGTAGGATAGACCCTGAGAGAATATAGGCTATACAAAAGGTCGGTGCTCCAAAAAATATAAAAGGAGTACAATCTTTCTTAGGAAAGATAAACTTTTTCAGAAGATTCATAGCTAACTTTGTAGAAGTTGTCAAACCAATTATCAAGTTGCTAAAGAAAGATGCAAAGTTTCATTGGAATGAAGAAGCTCAAATAGCATTTGAAAGAATAAAGAAGGTAGTACAAGAAGCGCCTATTTTAAAATCACCAGACTATAGTAAGCCATTTTCTTTATTTTCTTTTGCATCTTTTCATACTATTGTTGTTCTTCTGTTACAAAAAGATGATGAAGAGTTTGAACATCCAATAGCCTTTTTTAGTAAATCCCTTCAGGCTATAGAACTGAATTATGAGATGATGGAAAAACAAGCATATGCCCTAGTAAAAGCTGTGAAATCTTTTAGACCATACTTAGTGTGCGCTAAGGTGTTGGCATATGTACCTCATTCAGTAGTCAAAGACATTCTTACCCAATCAGAAATAATTGGAAAAAGGTGTAAGTGGATCACTTGAATTTAGGAATTCAACCTAGAAATCCATATTACAAAATTGGTAAGAGGTCAAGGTTTGGAAAATATCATGACATAGGAGAGCTTGGATTTAGTGCAATTAAATGATATAGAAATACATGATCAGACAATCACAAGTATAGAGAAACAACCCTTCTATGCTGACATTGTATTTTTCTTAAAAAAATGCCAAGTGTCCTAATGGTATGACAGATAATCAAAAGAGAAGTCTCAGATTACAGGCTCAAAGATACACCTTAGTACAAGGTGATTTATACTAGAAAAATAGGAATGGTGTATTACTACTATGTCGAGATCAAGGTCAGTCTAATAAAATATTAAATAAAATGCATGCGGGGTCTGTGGTGGCCACTTTTCTGCCAAAACTACTTCCCATAAGATCTTAAGAGCCGGTTATTTTTGGCCTAGTTTATTTAAAGAGGCCCATGCATATGTTAGAAGATGTGAGCCATGTCAGAGGTTCAAAAATAAGTTAATGTTTTTAGGAGCTCTGTTACTAAATCTTGTAAGTGCAGAAGCCCCTTTGCTATGTGGGGAATTGATTTTATAGGTGAATTCTAAGAAAAATCTAGTAGTGGACACAGTTGGATATTAGTAGCCACATATTACTTTATAAAATGGATTGAAGCTATCCCCACAAAAAAGGTAACAAGTAAATTTATTACTAAGTTCCTAATGGAAAATATATTGACCAGATTTCGTGTGCCTATAAAATTAGTAATGGACAATGCCATGTGTTTTAGGTTAGATGAGATGAAAGAGTTCTATGAGAAGTATGTGATAATGATTTAATATGCATCATCATACCATCCTCAAGAAAATGGACAAGCTGAATCTAATAACAAAAGCGTATTTAAGATTTTGAAGAAGACTCTTGAGAAAAATAAGAAAGTATGGCATAAAAAATTGAAAATAGTATTATGGACTAACAGGTTAATAGTTAAGAAGGCAATAGGAAAATCACCATTTGAGTTGGTATATGGTATGAAATCAAGGCTTCCTATTAATAACTTGTTACCAGTATATCATTTTTTACAAGAAGAGCAATTAGAGCTTTCTGACAGTATGCAAAATAGAGTGATGTAGTTGACAGAGTTGGATGAAATCAGAAAAGATAGCCAATGGAAGAACATAAAGTTACAGGAAAAGATGAAATATTTGTTTGACAAAAGGGCTACTGAAAACAAATTCCAACCATATGATCTAGTTTTGCAATGGAATGTAAGAGAAGAAGATAAAGGAAAGCACAAGAAATTTGAGTCATTATGGCTTGGGACTTTTTTCATTTCTTCGAGCTTTGGTAAAGATTCACATATCCTGATGAATATGAATGGAGAAGAATATGAGTTTCCTATGCATGGGCTATTTATGAAACCCTTTTTCAATTGAAAATCTAATTTCATGCATAGGTAAATAATTTTGTATCATATGTATATAAGTAGGTTTTTCCTTTTAGTTGTGAGATTCCCTTCACTAGTAGTTTAATCAGCGTCAATAAGAAGTCCAGAACTAGAGATTCTATAATTCTTGTCATGAAATTATGTTTATCCATCCTTAGAGAGAGCCACTATTGTTTGTATTTCCTATTTTAATGTTTTCCCTATAAAATTTTGAAGATTCCTATCATTCCTATTCCCAGAGGGTCAGAAATCATGTTCAAAATTGTTTACATACATCTACAGGAGTTTTTTTAGCTCAAAACCTATTTGAAAATATGAGAAACCCTAAACCCTTGAGTGATTTCTGTTCAAAATGCATTAGAAAGCCCTAAAATTCTCAAAGTGGGTTCTATTTTCATGTTACATTTTTCATAACTTATGTCTGAGTATTTTTCATGTGCTTATATCTTGGTTGCTTAGTCTCATATGAAAGAATGAATATTCCTTATGATCTAGAGACTTGGTGAAAAGATTTCATCGCTTAGTCTCCTAATGAAAAGAATATTCTTTACTTTATCAGAAGATTTGGTGCAGATTGTTCATCTCTATATAAATCAAATGGTGGTCACATTGTCTATTGATGAAATCAGAGTTAGTAATTTTATGTGGCGATTTCAAGTTTACTCAATCACGTTATCTCAAGATATGAATCAGGTTTATAAGTTGAGTTTTAAGGTTAAGGTTTTACTATTGTTTCTAAATCTTGAAATAAGATATGAGTTTATTAAAGGATCATAAGATTTAGCAACAACCGTTGATCAAATATTTAATCTAATGATAGTCGGGAAGTCTCCTGATTATAGCTGCAGTTTATATATTATCATGCGACATGGAGATTCAAAAGTCACCAATTCTCTAGATTAACCCAGGTTAGATGTCAGTTTGAATACCATTATTATCACTAAATCATGGTATGAAAGATTATTTAAGTCAAGGATCATGAGACTTAACAACAACCATTGGATGGAAGCCAGATCAGATGGTATTCGCATGATAGCTTGATAAAATTGAAAAGTCAAAAGGTATCTGGTGATTAGGAGACAAGAGGAAAAAGAAAGACACATGTCTATTTTGTCTTGAAGCCTCATGAAAACTTAGGGTTTGTAGTGAAGATCTGGAGACTTAGCGACAATCATCAAATGCAGAGGAAGAAGAGTTCAACGATAATCGCGATGTCTCCAGATAAAGATTATAAAGAAAAAATAATCAATCAATTAAGAGACTAAAGTGCTTTGTTGTGAGGTCTCTGGATAAAACATGAGTTAGTGATTTGGTTCATCAACATAGAGAAACAATAGTCGCCAAGTATCTAGATGTGACCTGAGTTTGAAGAGTGGTTAAGAAAGTGTTGAGTCGCGATGTCTCCATATGAATAAGGGTTATGTACAAAGATCTGCAACATGGATATAACCATTGATCAAGAGTTTAATCCTACAACAGTCGCTTAGTCTCAGTAAGAAACTACAGTTAGCAGAATTATCAAGTGACAAGGAGATCACTCAGTTGCTAGGTCACCAGAATACAACCAGAGTTTAATAAAGACTTTTCTATTGTGCCGCCATGGATAGTTGCTGACCAATAGGATTATAGAGATTTTGGTAGATGGAAAAGTATCTGCAATATAATTTAATACATCCAATCAGATCTAATTTTGATCTCTTTTTGAATTTTATAATTTTTTTTATATCCAAATGCACTCATCATAAATTGATTACTTGATAGTTTAAATGCCACAGCTAGAACCAGAAATTGATGTCACAGTGCGTGAAACTAATGGAAGAAATGACTCAGTTGTAAGTTCACCAGTTCAAAGAGACATGTGCATTAAATTCTAAATTATAAGTAAGAATTTATGTTATCATTTTATTCTTACCAGCTTCCAAATTCTCAGAGAAAAGAGTTTTCATAGAGATTATAGTGTCTTCTGAGAAGGGTTGATTCTCTAGCAATAAGTGATTCAGAAAGGTGATTTACTAATTTAAAATTCAACAGTGATTGTAATTCAGAGTGTTCTCAAGTGTTTTTAGAGTTTAGAATTGCAGAGGAATTCACAGTTGGTGGTGTGGGTTTTCAAGAACATTTGTTTCAATATTAGTAAAAAAGGGTATTAAGAACAAAACAGAAGGGGAAAATGAGCCAAGAAAAAATTATGGCATCAACCAGTGGAAGAAGTGACAATGTTGATGATGAATCAAAAGGGAAGAGAAATTATTCAAATGAATTTCTCACATTGTTGCCAGGGTCGAGCCAAAATAGAAAGGTAAGTGTCGATATCTTAATTGATGATTTATCATACATTAGGGATGCAAAAACCCCAAGTTCCTTAGGATATTCATTGTTTAATTATTTCTTAAAGAATTGTGATGGGCCCATGCCAATCTCAAACCCTTGGACCTATGGATTAGCTAGGTTGATTGTCCCTAACATCTTTGTAGATGTTGATTTTATCTTAGAATTAGCCAGTAGGTATGATACCCTGACCAAATCAATTAAGAGGGATGATGGAAAATCCCAACTTACCCTAGGCGTGAACACTTTCATGAAGGCCTTCAATGTGTATTATCCTATTACTACATAGATAAACTTGAAGAGCCGAGAGAATAGGTATACTTGAGAATCTGACATTGCTACCAAGTTGATTAAGGAACATCATGTTCCTAAGAAAATGAAGAATTATATATCACCCTTTCCTGGAACAAACCCATATTTTTATAAGGACCTATATTTCTACATCAAGTATATAGCATATGAAATATGTAGAGTATTGGGGAAGGATGCAGGAGTAGAGAGGATTACCTATGATATCTTGATGATGGTTTTAGACATGCACAGCCTCCATACCACCTCTAACTGTGATTGCATCTAGTATATCATAAACTAGATGCATCAAGGGTTTGTAGACATACAGAGCAAGAAGGATCATCCAAAATTTATGCATTACTCAATTATTATGCATTTGATCTTGTACTACAATTTCCCAATGATTAACTATGCATTTTTACAGCCATAGAGGTTTCATCATGGTCAAGACAATCCTATTCAATTATGGCTCAGAGCATGGAATTATACCTCTAGAGAACAAGAGTTTTGTGCTTTTTAAAATTGGGTAATCTATCCAATTCTTAAGTGCCTAGGTGTTGATAAGACTAGATTACTAGTCAAGGTAATACAATTGTTGAGGCCATGCCAATATCTTAAAAAATGGCGTGGAGACCATAATTGGGGATACTTCTATTATGAGAAGAACTTCACACTGATAAGGGTATATGGATGTACCCATCCTCCACATATATTTCCATTTCATGTGCCACTGAGGATATCTGGAATGGATTTTATAAGGCAGCTGATTCTGACTAACAAGGAGCATCATGTGCCACACACGAAGGGTACATTTACCCCAAGGTAGTTCAAAATATATAATTTTACTATTGGAAAGATGGTTCTAGAACCTTTGAATAATTGGATGAATCATTACAGGATGAATGTTTCCCTATCTAGATATGTTGATACATAGGGTTTCATCCTCAGTGCTAAGAAAATACCAACACCAACCATACCTTACACCAAAGACCATGAAGAGTGCATGGAGGAGGATTTAATAAAAAATATTTAGGAGGATGAGGAGATAGACAAGGTAGAAATTAAGTTCAATGAACTTATCGACCTGGAGGGGCAGGTAAAAAGAAAAGGATTAAAGTTTGGAGGTTTTTATCCTAATACGCCTTATTTAAAAAGGCTAGATGCTATGATTGAAATTCATAATGTCCTATGCAATCAATTACAAGATGCATTAGTGGTTCCAGAGAAAGGGAAAAAGGAGAAATCAGAGTCAGAATATGATGATATTGATGAGGGCTATCCTTCACCCATTGCCCATCCAGGCTATCAGGCATGTGAAGAAGAACAAGTAGCTGAAGGAGAGGATATCATTGACCTAACATAGGTCTCAGAGAAGGAAGTAACAAATGAACCCCCACCCAAGAGACAAAAGACTAAAATAGGGGAACCTTCTAGGATGAAGAAGATAGATATAATTGGAGCCCTGATAATTGGAAATAGGCCCTATGATCACCTATTGATAAACTAGATCAGGGCAGGGAAAAAATTGCAAAAAGATGTAGAAGAAGAGGAAGAATTACCTCTTAGGATTTGTACTGATGAAAGGTTGATGCATCAAGAGGAATTCCTCAAGGATGATAACTTTATTAAAATAAAAGAATTGAAAGATTTCCTCATATGGAACAAGCAACAACAAGTTGGAAAATAGTTGCAATTAGTAGGTGGTGATCTAGTTACCCAAGAAGCTCTATAGACATTGCAGGATTATGATCCTGAATCTGATGAAATCACACCAGAACAAGAAAGACAACTGGTCAAGGCTAGTGTGGTATTATTAGTATAAGGTTGGGACTTGTCTTCAGCATTTATAATAGACCAAATAAGAAAACAACCTGATGTAAAATTGTCATCAGAGACTCGGCTTGGGGATATGATCAAAGGGTTTGGATACAACCCTAATTTTGAGGCACTTCCAATGTGGAGCTTAACTTTTAAATATCAAAAGACAACCCTTCTAAATATTTAGGAGATGATGGAAGGTAATAATATCATATGGAAACTCCAGAATATAGGGGATTTGGAAATATCCCAAGTGATGACTCATTTTTCTCAGCTCAATGAGGCAAAGACATCTCAAATGTCAGAAAAACTATAGAGACTCAGTAGTGATACTATTTATATTGTTAAGGAAAGGGAGTTAGCATTGATAAAGATCAAAGAACAAGAGAAGCTCATATATGAGCTTACTAAACAACTACTATAGGTAACAGAGCCTGCCCCTACTGAACCAAAAGAGGTAATGGATATTGAGATCCAAATAGAAGATACAACAAACATACCTAATCAAACATAGGTAGAAGTCACTAAACACAATAGTGTTATTTTGAGAGATTTGGTTTCAATTTTGCAACATAGAATAGACACCATCAAAGACAAAGTTGATGTGGTGTATAGAGCCTATTGCAGGTTTCCAATCCTACAAGAAGTGAATAGTTTTATTTTAATTTTGAATCCCTACTATTCAACTTGGTCTGGAAGGACAACTCTTTTTGAGAGGTCGACATCTGTGCACCCACTAAGATCAAATTTTCTAGAGATAGTAACTATGGTTGGCATAGAGATAGAATGGATTGGATCCACTTTATCCTTTTTTAAAGGAAAATCAAATCAAATTGAGAGAAGGCTGAAAAAGTTCAGAGTGGGTTATATCAGGTTTGTACCTCCTATCAGGACTAAGGACAATCAAATCAGTCCATTAGGGCTATGGGGATCATAGTTTTATAATGTGCTTCCCAATAAGGACATTTATGTCTCTGATAAAGGAGAATTAGTTATGGAGAGATACAATAGGATTTTGGATGAAGCAATAAAAGCAGAAACAGATGCTAGGTGGAAAAGGGAGAAGAATCAACTTGAGAGTATTCAGAATTTTGAGTTTCCTAAAGAGGACGATGTGACAACATGGGACATAATGACAAATCCCAAGAAGAAGAATCCTGTCATAGTTGACTCGGATGTCATGGATGAATAGTAAAGGAGACATATGACACCTGTTCTATGAGCACAAGAAGGTTAGAAATCTTGAAGAGATTAGTGTAAGTTATCCTGAATTGGCGGTCACTAAATATTATTAGAACTATTAGATGTTATCCTTAACATATGTAGACAAAGGTGCCAACATCCACAAGAAGACAAATAGATATCAGATCTTATTCTTCATTTTTTTCCTCCAACTTCTTGGTATTTCTTGTCTTTTGTCTCTTTCTGTATTTTTAGGGTTAGGTATTTTAAACCATCTAAAGCTTGTAGAATCTTTATCTTAAGGATTCCAATATAGTTTAGGCCTATAAATAGTTCTCTTATGTCATTTTGTAAGAATCCCATCCAAGAGGTTAGACTAGGTTGGAAAAAGGATTGTAAGTTGTAATTGAAAATCAATGAAATATATTACAAGGAAGAATACTAAAATTGGTATGAGCCTTTGTATTATTTGTCTATCTATATGTATTTGAAGCTTTAAGACATTACTAAAAATATTTTCAATCTCTGTTCTACATCTTTGATTGTCTCTTTTCATAACTTTTAATTCTCTTGTAAGTTTATTTGTAAGGCATCTAGGCATACTTATCACAAGGTGGTTGTGCACTCATTTGTAAGCTCCTTTAAGGAAGGATTAATTATTTCAAGTGACCCCAGAGAGCTTAGCAATAGATTAAGGATCTGATGATATAGTTGTAGAGAGAGGATAATCTATAAGGCATTTTATCTTTGTTTGCATATATTTATTTAATAACCTTACTGTGGAGTTATACCAGATATTGACTTATAGCCAAAGGTTAAGGCACTGGTTTTATAGTTGGCTAAGTGATTGATCATTTTCTAACCATCATTTTAAATTCAAATCATTCACACTTTCAAACATATACATTCTATTCAATTAATTGTGTTTCAAAGGAATACAATTCAGTTTACTGATTCCTTAAAGAGAGAATCAAAATTAGGTTATCCTTCCTAGAGTTCATAAGAACTTAAAAAAGAAGAAGGATGAGAATCCTTATTACCTTACTAATTTTTGTTGTCAAGATACTAGTGTGGATCATTGAGCTCTGTATCAAGGTATTCTTAGTCTTTTGCATATTCATTTACATGTTGATCCATTAAAAGACATTTCAGCATTCTAGTAAGAAGATAATCCACTTAAAAGATACTGCAAATCAGTAATCATACATAGGTAATACCTACCTGAGGTAGTGGATCTCAAAAAATAAAGAGGTTATAATAGGTATCCCCAGATATTATCTAATACCCTCATCAATTAGCCTTTCTTTTGTATGAAATAAGAGTTTGTATTTCAAGTTCATTAGTTTACTATCACATCAAGGTTGTGCTACAAGAGAAAGAGCTAACACCTCCCAAGTGCTTTAATAGAGCGAGTGAGAGTGCATTACCCAACCGGTAATAGGATGAAGCCAAGAACTCCTGAATTGATATATAAAAAATTCCATTGTGATTAGTCTCATAGTGGACATGTGTGAATTCATTGTGGAAACCAAAATCTCCTCTAGTACCCTAGTGGTGCGTTAAATTTCTTACATTGTTAAGGTGAAAATGTTGCTTTGAAAGGATTGGGAGAGACCTCTTAATTGGGAAAATGACTTGATCACAACCACCTGAATGGATGCATTGCATACAAAATTTGTTTTAGTGACCAAAAACCCTCTATCTGTTGGTGCGGAAGGTTAGAGACCGACTAAGATGTCCCAAATGTTCACGGTTCTTAGTAGAGACAATGGTCCTTTGGGAAGTGATTCCCTTGGGATTCGAAGCTTGATGTGCCTAAGAAGTGAGTGCACTATAAGGAGGTTCTCATGCCTCCAAGCTTCTAAGTTGTCTGCTATGAGTTGACATGGCTGAACTTTGGTTCAAGTAGGAATTCAACAGATATTGCCCTAGCTTACCTAGATTGTTGAGTGACTATTCTATTTACAAAAAACAATCTTCTTGATATGTCTTGCATGAGTGGAACATCAAAACATACACCAAACATCAAGAAAAACATCAAAATGATCAACAAATCTGCATTCTTAAGTGTCAAACTATCAACTTGCCCAATTTTCTATCCTATTATTTTCAGTCTTCCTTGGTTGATCAAGATCAGATTAGGTCACTTACCCCACTGTTAGAAGCTTATTTATACTTTGGATTCTTGCATTTTTACCTCTTGAAATAGTGACCTTTGATTTCACAAGTGACCTTTCTTGGAGCTTGGTGAGCTAGAAACCATCCTTGTTGAGAAGATAAACCTTTAGATTCATTGATAACACACTTGGAGAGTTTTTCTAATCTATTGTCTATCCACTTTCATACAAATTATAATTTAAATCAATATAAATTGGTTAAATCATCCTCCTAATCCATATGTGTTAGGGTATTCACCCATTTAGTGGGAACCTCTGTGGCAGTGTTAGTTTACACCCCTTGCAAAATTCTATCTTTCACCTCTCTTTTTGACAAGTGAATGCCTTTACTATCCTAGTTTGGTACCAACATTTCTTAGGGTCATCCTATTAGATAGTACCTTTTGTTTCATGCTAGTTACAACAATATATCAAGTAGATCAAGGAAAATCACCATAAATGTAAGTGAAAAGGACTCGTATTTGATCAATCACTTAGGAACAACTCAGAGGTTTGGTTTGATTCCAAGAGTCACCTTAGTGAGTTGGGTACACCCTTAGCATCTTCTCACTTAGATATGGATATGAGTTACACACTGACTCGATGAGAGATGGAAGACATGGATAAATGCCTTGATGACATATTTGTAAAACATAGAGACACCATTTTGTTTGGCGGTTCCTCTCATGATAGTCGACTAGCTTCACCCTTTATCTCAATTAGATATCTATATGCACACTAAAGGGCTGAGAGAGGTAAGAGGAAAGCCTATCAAGATGAGCAATCACAACATGAAAACCAAGATGAGGAACTTTGTGACACTTGAGTAAATGCAGCATACACCAATAATTTGTTTTGACATTCAAGACAAAGTTCACCACTCAAAACATCTTCAAGATATATGAGTGAAAGACTTAAGATAATTGAGCGTGGAAAGAAAGCCTTTCTAGATGAACAAAATGAAAAGGAAGAGAAATTTATAATCCTAGAGTTATAAAGACAAACCTTGTTGGAAATAGAAAAGAAATCCCTTCAGGAGGAGAAAGATAAACTCTTGGCTCAACAACTTAATGACCAATTTAATAATATGTGTGTTAGTGGTGGAAATAACTCTCCTCCATCCACTCCTCCTAAGACTCCACAAAGTGGAAGATGTTCAAGGATGCCAATGTTGGTTGTATTTCTTGTTTTGGTAGTTTTCCTGGTTCCCTATCCTTTTCTCTGTGATCTGGTGGTTTCAAATTAGCTATCTCTTGTTCATTGTGGCCTTACCTGTGTCATGTTTTCAGGTTTTCAATTCTAAACCTAACTCAATTTGTAAAACCCTAAAAACCTTGGGCTTTCCAAGTGTTAAACGATGAAAATAAACCCTAAGTCATGTTGTTCTATTTCAACGTTACTTTTTCCATTCACTTAAGGCATGTGTTTCAATTGAATCGCCTTGTCGCGATATCCTGAGTGAATATTCCTTAGGTCTTCCCGACTTGGCATTTTCCTTTATGTCACGTGGTCTCGTTCAACTTCAGAATATTCCTTTGGCCTTCTGAGACTCAGCGATTCCTTTCATGTTGGGTAGTCGTAAGATAACCAACTTATAAGGCTTTATGCAGAAGGGACCCACTGCTTAGTCAGGTGATCGCGGGAAATTCTTAACAGTTATGAAAATGTCTTCAGATTTCGTGATTACCTTATGTCACGTTATCGCCAAATCAATCAAAGTTGAAAGTTAAGTCAGGCTTTCAGTCACCATGTCTCGAGATAAAATAGCGGTTAAGAAATACTGACTGAGACATCGCGACTGACCGTCTATGGTTTGCAATAATACTTAGTCGGGTTGTCACCAGAAAAGAATGATGACTCACTTCTCGAGTATGCAGTAAGTGAACCAATGGTTGTATGACATGTCTCACAAGGCGGGTGGCTGTTAAGAGATTATCGCATGGTTGCCAGAAGGAGAAAATGGACTCAGCGACAATGAGACTAAGTGTTTTACCTTCAGTCGCGGTGTCTGAGAAAGATTTAAGGGCATGCATGAACATCTGGCGATTAAGCGACGATCATCAGATGAAGGAATCAGAAGATCTAACGGTGGTCGTGAAGTCTGAGAAGAAAAGTGCCCAAAGGGAAAAGTCCTCCCGACTTGGCAATTAAGGTATGTCACGCAGTCGTCAGAAGTGAAAAAGGGGTGCTTATAACCTGTTATGGTAAAATTGAATTCTCATGACTTATATTCCGTGATCGAGTGACTAAGTGTAGTCGCATAGTCTTCAGATAAAATTAAACACTTGGCGACAGGAAGATAATCATAAAAGGTTAAGGGAAATGGTTAGTCACAAGGTCTCAGAAAGAATGATAAGTTAATGTTAACTGTGCGTGACTATGATTTCAGTTGTGTCGCGTGATCGCCAGATCGTGACTGGGGTCAGCCAAAGGTAGGAAAGCACATTGTTTCCATGTCTCGAGATGAAACCATGGGTTAGTGATAGAGGCCTACAACAAAGAGACTTAATGTAGTCGCACAGTCGCCTGATCACAAAATCTAAAAGCGGCAGCAGTTTTTTTGATGTGATAGTATGAATCGCTCGGGAACCAATCACAGGCTTGTATTTTGATCACTGTGAAAAAAGAGTAGCTGAGCTGTAAGATAGATAATGAATCATAGTGTGATATGTCAGCCATTTTGAATGTAGTTGGATTGCTCTGAGGATTCACTTTCAAAAATTTGATTTCCTGTCAAGCTCAGGAACTATGGCTAGGTTTTTATTCAAGTTCACAGCATGTCGAATTAATGATAGAACTGATGTTTCCAAATTATGAGCTATGTACTTTGAATGATAAATATAAGGATTTGATGATGAATTCATTCTCTTTCACCATGTTTTCATTTTTTAAAGCTCAAGTTGCTAAGTTTTTAGAAAAAGAGATATTCTGCTCAGCTTGCAGTGTTTCCAAAGTTAGTCAAATAGTTCTAAAATTTAGGAAATTGTTCACAGGACAGTTAGCTAATATCTGAGATAGATTTGTTTCAATATCAGTAAGGAGTAAGAGATTCAAGGTTTTGCAAACATGAGCGGAGCTATGAGTGTTGCTTCGACAAGTGGAGGGAGTGAAGAGGAACAGAAAGGAAAGACAAGTTTCTCTAATGAGTTTCTCCGTCTTCTGCTTGGTTCAATGCAGAATAAGAAGGCCAATGCTAATGTCCTCCTGGATGAATACAAAGACATTCAAGATGGCGTGACTCTAGGCATGACAGGTTTCTCCCTTTTCACTTATTTCTATAAAAATTCTGATAAGCCCATCCCAGTTTCAAACCCTTGGACCTGTGGTTTGGCTAGGTTACTTGTTCCTGATGTCTTCCTAGATGTAGAC
>MU227686.1:100145-118528 GCA_018584345.1 Thuja plicata
ATATGTTTTGATTCAAGGGGATTTGTTTTGGAAAGATAAAAATGGTGTGCTATTACTATGTCTAGACAAATATCAAGCTGAGAAAGTCCTGATTGAAATGCATGAAGGACAATGTGGAGGTCATTTTTTTGCTAAGACCACTGCCCATAAAATTTTGAGGGCAGGATATTATTGGCCTACTCTATTCAAAGATACTTATATACATGTTAGGAAATGTGAGCCATGTCAGAGGTTCTCCAATAAATTGAGATTTACAGGTGCTCTGTTACTCAACCCGGTGAGTACTGAGGCTCCTTTTGCTGTATGGGGTATTGATTTTATTGGTGAATTTCAAGAAAAGTCTAGTGCAGGGCATAGTTAGATTTTAGTTGCCACAGATTACTTTACTAAATGGATTGAGGCTATCCCCACAAGGGAAGCAACTAGTAAGGTAGTTACTGAATTTTTACTACAAAACATTTTGACCAGATTTGGAGTTCCTAGTAAATTAATAATGGACAATGCTATGAGTTTCAGATCAGAAGAAATGACAAGTTTCTCAGAACAATATGGGATTATAATATCATATTCATCCCCATATCATCCACAAGCCAATGGACAAGCTGAGTCTAGCAATAAAAGCATACTAAAAATATTGAAGAGGACCCTTGAAAAAAATAAAAGGACTTGACACACAAAATTGAGATTAGCTCTCTGGGTTGACAGGATAACACTTAAGAAGGCAACTGATCAATCACCTTTTGAGTTGGTGTATGGTTTACAAGCAAGATCACCTATTAACAATTTGTTACCCATTTTCCAATTTATACAAGAGGAACATTTAGATGTCTCTGACAATATGCAAAATAGAATGATGCAGCTGATTGAATTAGATGAAATAAGGAGAAATAGTCAGAGAGAAAATGTGAAGCTACAACAAAAAATGAAATATCTTTTTGACAGGAGGGCTACTAAGAAGTTTGATTCTTTATCGCTAGGACCATTCATTATTGAAGAAAAATTTGGCAAACACTCATACTTGTTGAAGAATATGGAAGGAGATCTCTTTGAGTTGCCTATGCATGGGCAGTTTTTGAAGCCTTTCTTTGAGTAAAAGTTTAAAGTGCATAGGTAAGTATGTATTATGTGTTCCTTTCCTTTTCCCTTGTTTGTAAGTTCTGTACATATTTCCCTTCCTATTCTAGGGTTTTGCTCCGTTGAAGGTGGTCTGCAACCAGAGATTTTGTGGTTCTTTGTCATAAACTTTGTTTAGCCAATCCGCATAAGAGCCACTGTTGGTTGTATCTCTTGTTTTGGTAGTTTTCCTAGATCCCTGTCCTTTTCTCTTTGATCTGGTGGTTTCAAATTAGCTATCTCTTATTCATTGTGGCCTTACCTGTGTCATGTTTTTAGGTTTTCAAGTCTAAACCTAACTCAATTTGCAATACCTTGAAAACCCTGGGCTTTCCAAGTGTTAAACGATGAAAATAAACCCTGAGTCATGTTGTTTTGTTTCAATGTTACTTTTTCCATTCACTTAAGGCATGTGTTTCAATTGAATCGCCTTGTTGCAATATCCCGAGTGAATATTCCTTAGGTCTTCCCGACTTGGTGTTTTCCTTTATGTCGCGTGGTCTCGTTCAACTTTAGAATATTCCT
The DNA here is from genome assembly GCA_018584345.1 of Thuja plicata. Lineage (NCBI taxonomy): Eukaryota > Viridiplantae > Streptophyta > Pinopsida > Cupressales > Cupressaceae > Thuja > Thuja plicata. The sequence continues at coordinate 101,784 of MU227686.1, forward strand.
TTGGCCTTCTAAGACTCAGTGATTCCTTTCATGTAGGGTAGTCGCAAGATAACCATCTTATAAGGCTTTATGCAGAAGGGACCCACTGCTTAGTTGGGTGATAGTGGGAAATTCTTAACAGTTATGAAAATGTCTTGAGACTTCGCGATTACCTTATGTCGTGTTATCGCCAAATCAATCAAAGTTGAAAGTTAAGTCAGGCTTTTAGTCGCCATGTCTTGAGATAAAATAGTGGTTAAAAAATACTGACTAAGACATCGCAACTGACCGTTTGTGGTTTGCAGTAATGCTTAGTCGGGTTGTTGCCAGAAAAGAATGATGACTCAGTTCTCCAGTATTCAGTAAGTGAACCAATGGCTATATGACATGTGTCACAAGGTGGGTGGCTGTTAAGATATTATCACATGGTCGCCAGAAGGAGAAAATGGACTCAGCAACAATGAGACTAAGTGTTTTTCCTTCAGTCACAGTGTCTGAGAAATATTTAAGGGCATGCATGAACATCTGGCGATTAAGCGATGGCTGTCAAATGAAGGAATCAGAAGATCTAACGGTGGTCCTGAAGTCAAAGAAGAAAAGTGCCCAAAGGGAAAATTCCTCCTGACTTGGTGATTAAGGTATGTCATGCAGTTGTCAGAAGTGAAAAAGGGGTGCTTATAACCTGTTATGGTAAAATTGAATGCTCAGGACTTATATTCTTTGATCGGGCGACTAAGTGTAGTCGCATAGTCTTCAGATAAAATTAAACACTTGGCGACAGGAAGATAATCATAAAAGGTTAAGGGAAACTGTTAGTTGCAAGGTCTCGGAAAGAATGATAAGTTAATGTTAACTGTGCGCGACTATGATTTCAGTTGTGTCGCGTGATCGCTAGATCCTGCCTAGGGTCAGCCAAAGGTAGGAAAGCACATTGTCGCCATGTCTTGAGATCAAACCATGCATTAGTGACAGAGGCCCAAAACAAAGAGACGTAATGCAGTCGCACAGTCACCTGATCACAAAATCTAAAAGTAGTGGCAGTTTTTTCGATGTGATAGTATGAATCGCTCGGCAACCAATCACAGGCTTGTATTTTAATCACTATGAAAAAAGAGTAGCTGAGATGTAAGATAGATAACAAATAATAGTGTGACATGTCAGCCTTTTTGAATGCAGTTAGATTCCTCCAAGGATTCACTTTCCAAAATTTAATTTCCTGTCAAGCTCAAGAACTACGACTAGGTTTTTATTCAAGTTCACAGCATGTCGAATTAATGATAGAACTAATATTTCTGAATTATGAGCTATGTACTATGAATAATGGATATAAGGAGTTAATGATGCATTCATTCTCATTCACCATGTTTTCAGTTTTTAAATCTCATGTTGCTAAGTTTTCAGAAAAAGAGATATTCTTCTCAGCTTGCAGTGTTTCCAAAGTTAGTCAAATAGTTCTAAAATTTAGGAAATTGTGCACAGGACAGTCAGCTGATATCTGAGATAGATTTGTTCCAATATTGGTAAGGAGTAAGAGATTCAAGGTGTTGCAAACATGAGCGGAGCTATGAGTGTTTATTTGACAAGTGGAGGGAGTGAAGAGGAACAGAAAGGAAAGACAAGTTTCTCTGATAAGTTTCTCTGTCTTCTACCTGGTTCAACGCAGAATAAGAAGGCCAATGCTAATGTCCTCCTAGATGAATACAAAGACATTCAAGATTTTGTGACTCTAGGCATGATATATTTCTCCCTTTTCACTTATTTCTATAAAAATTTTGTTAAGCCCATCCCAGTTTCAAACCCTTGGACCTGTGGTTTGGCTAGGTTACTTGTTCCTGATGTCTTCCTAGATGTAGACCTATTTTTAGACCTAGCCAATCACTATGATGTCTTGACAAAGACCATCAAAAGGGATGATGGAAATGCCCTTTTAATTTTGAATAGAAACTCATTCATGCAGTATTTTGGCTTGTTTAGTACCATGTCTACTAAAATTAACATGACAAAGCAGGAGAAGAGGTATAGTTCAAAGCCTGCTATTGCAAAAGGCTTATTGCAAAAACACATGTTGAAAGAAGTGAGAAAATACTTAGATCCTATGACAGAGCCTAATCCATATTATTATAAGGATCTACACTTCTACATTAAGTATAATTCTTATGCTCTGTGTAGAGTGATAGGGATAGATGGAGATGCAGAGAAGATCAATGGTGGCATCTTAATGATGGTGCTAGACTTACAAGAGGTGCATTCAAGCACCAGTTATGACTACATACAACACATAATTGATGAAATGCATGAGGGTTTCATTGCAACCCAGAAAAGACTAAAGAATCCAAAGGAGAAGGAACCTAAATTTTTTCATTACTCAGTTCTAATGCATCTCCTTTTATACTTCAATTTTGTAATCATGGATGTTCATAATCTGAATCCTTAGAGATTCTACCAGTCAGCGCCGAATCCCATCCAATTTTGGGTCAGGGTTTGGAATTACACTTTTAGGGAGTGTGACTACTGTGCTTTTCAGAATTGGATTGTGTATCCAATTGTACAGAGTTTGGGGACAAGCAGGACTAGAGTCCCATTGAAGATCATACAACTGCTCAGGCCCTGTGATTATACAAATAATTGGCCTGAAAAACATAATTGGGGTGATTTATTCTTGGAGGAGAATTACACCATTATCAGTGTATATGGGTGTATTCACCCACCCCATTTATTACCATATCATGTGCCTACAAGAGTAGCTACAATGGAATTCACATGGCAGTTATTATTAACAGATAATGAGCAGTTTGCACCACACAAAAAGGGGACTATAACCCCTAGGCAATTCAAAATTCTCAATTTTATAATTGTTAAGAATGCCATTGATGAAGTGGGTCAATGGTTGGAAAAGTATAGAATAGGGGTAGCCCCTTATAGATACATTGATCCAGAGGGCTTCGGGTTAGGAAATTGTATACACCTACCATCCCCAATACGAATGTTCACTGAGAGTGCATAGAATAAGATGCAACAAGGAACATCTTGGATGAAGATGACATCCATACAAGAAGAATGAGAATCCAGGAGTTGTTGAAACTGGAAAGGCAAATAAAAAGAAATGGATTGTCTTTTGGGGGTTTCTACCCTGACCTCCCATATTTTGATAGAAATAAGGCCATGATAGATAACTATTATGTGCTTGTAGAGCAACTGGATACGGTTCTAGATAAAAAAAGGTGCTCAGACACCTGAACACTCAGAATTGAAATATGATAGTGGTGATGACAATGATTATGCACGTCCTACCATGTATCCTTCACCACAACAAGCCTCGGAGCAAGAAATGGCTGAGATTCCACAATTGCAGGGAGCAGAAGGACACATTATAGATCTGACAGTTTCTACCCAGCCTGATGATGTAGAAGAGCCTGCTACAAAGAGGCAGAAATTGGAAGTAGGGCAGCCTTTAGTGGAAGGACAAAGTAAGAAAAAAGACAAGGCTAAGGCCTTAGTACCTGGCACTAGGTTATATGACCATAACCTAAGAAAGGCAATCAAGGAAGGCAAGAAGCAACGGCCTGACCTAGAAGATGAAGTTGAGATACCACTCAGGGCCTGTGTTGATGAAAGATTGCTTCATCAATGGAAATTTCTAGATGATAATAGCTTTGTAAAAATAAAGGAGTTTAAAGACTTCCTAAGATGGCATAAAATAGAGCAAATAAGATCCCAATTAATGGTTGATGGGAAAGAAATAATAAAAAATGAATCCCTAGTGGCCTTACAGAATTATGATCCTGAGAATGAGGATATCTCACCCGAGGATGCCAGGAAGATGGTGCTAGGAAGTGGAATATTATTGGCTGAGGGATGGGATTTGGCATCTGCCGTCATCATAGACCAAATCAGAAAGTAGCTAGATCTCAAAATGGCTAGTGAGGTCCAGGTAGGAGACATGATAAAAGGATTTGGGTATAGCCCAAAATCTCAGGATTTTGCAATGTGGAGCCTAAGCCCAAAAGACCAGAAGCCCCAGTTAGTAAATATTCAAGAAAATATGGTGGATAATCAGATGATGTGGTCTGTAAAAAATACAAGGGACTTAGAAATCTCCCAAATTATGACACACTAGGCTCAACTGAATGAAGACAAGACCAAACAATTATCTAAAAGGTATAGTACTTTGTTGGAAGAAACAAGTGCACTGTCTAAAGATAGGGATATGTGCCACATACAACTATACCAGCGAGATCAACTGATCAAGACATTAACAAAATAATTGGAGGCAAAGCCTGAGGTGGTATATGTACTTGCACAATCACCACCAATGCAAATTGAAGATAAGCCTAAGTCAGAAGAGGCTGTGGAACAAAAGGTGGATGAAGAAAAGGGAAATGCAATTGCTTTGAAGGCATTGAAAGGCATACTGCAACATAGAATTGAAATTTTAAAGGATAAAGCTGATGTTGTAATCAATACATACAATAAGTTGCCAGCTTTGCATACTGAGGTAATGGGGTACCTTTCCATTCTAAACCCTTACTTTAGTAAATGGTCTGCTAGGGCAACTTTATTTGAGAAATTGTCATCTCTACAAGACATAAGACCAGATTTTCCTAAAATAGTAACTGAAGTGGGGGATGAGATCAAAAGAGTCAATATTGCTCTCTCATTCTTTAAAGGAAAATTGAATCAGATAGAGGTTAAATTGAGCCTCTTTTCAAATGATTTTAATAAGTTTGTTCCCTCCCTAAGGGGAGATAATGACCAAGTAAAGGCTATAGATGCCTGGAAGAGTGATTTTGACACCAAGATGCCAAGTGAAGATGCCTAGTAAAGGATTCAATAAAATATTGGATGAAGCCTTCAAAGTAGAGACTGATATCAACAAGTTCCTACTTGACGTCAAAAACATCATTGATGCTAGATGGGACAGGCAAAAGGTGCAAGTACAGAGTACTCAGGACTTCAAGTGGCCATCATATGATGAAGTAAAGGCTTGGGAATTTATAACTACACCAAATAAAAAGAAGCCTATAGTAGAAGAAGAAATCTTGGACGATGAGTAGGGTGAACACTTGGCACTACAATGTTCAAGACAACAGCGACAATTATTACAAAAGGAGAATGTGGGTGAGTAGGCAAGAAAAACTATCCAGACTCAACATAAATACTACCAACTACCATCTACAAATCTGATTGCAGTCACCAGATCGGGAGAAGAACTAGAAATATCTGTTTATATCGTTTTGGCATGGTCCTTTCACCGCTTCTTCTCTCTCTTTCTTTTTGTCTCTCTTGTAACTTTAGGGTTAGGTTTTATATGACCATCTGAAGCTTGTTGCATCCTTAAGGGGTTCCAAGATGGTCAAAAACCTATATATAGAAAAAAGATTGGTAATTGTAAGGGGCCTTTTAAGTTGGAATTTTTTGGAGAAGAGAAAATATATTGCAGAATTCAGATGTTCTGAGCTTCTGTATATATTTTGAAGTTGTATAATCTTTTATGTATGGAAAGCTAGATCATATAAATAATATACGGTGCAATTTTACTCTCTTCCATTATTGTCTCTTTATTCTCTGTGTATGCTCTTTTATGTTAAGTTTGCAAGGCATTCTGAAGCATTTTGGTTATTAGGTAACTATCTGATTACTTGCAAGTTTCTTTTAAGGAAAGAACTAAGTTTTGTGCGTAGTTTCAGGGAGCATACTGCTTTGTTTAAGGATTTGATACAATCATTTAGAGGTAACAGGATAAATTGTAAGGAAACTTATCTGAATTGCATGTGGATTGTAAGGCAGCCTATTGTGTTTTGTTTCTATGAGATCTTAGCTTATTTGACTCTATAGCCCAAAGGATAGGCACTGGTCTAGAAATTAGTCTAATAACCTATTATTGTCCAAGTTATTTCAAGATATCAAAACCAAATTTTATCAAAATACTTTTGTTACTAAGAACAAACAAACTGAACTTAGTAAGGACTTATGTCAATAGGACAGTGTCCATTTTAGTGATTCTTTGAAGAGTGAATCATTAGGTGATCCCTCCTACAATAAAAGGAAGAAGGATTAAAATCCTTGTATCACTGGTATTTTCTATATTTAAGACCATGAGTTTGTATGGTTAAATCTTTTATCTGATTATGCTTGATCATTTGCAAGGTGATTTATCAGTTGGTTTAACAAAGAAACTTGGCAAATCAATGTCCACACTATAACATACTATGTAAACAACAATCATAAAAGGTAAAACCTGCCTGAGTATATGTGGAGCTCAAAAATGAAAAAGAACCTTATCTAGTCCTTAGAAATTAGGCTTTTCTTGTCTCTGAATCAGTATTAGAAGGCACAGTGTTCAAATAGACATTTCAAGCACTGTGGTTCATACAAGAAAAATCCCTAACAGCCATCATGATCTCCTATCCCTTGAGGAAGAAGGGTTTCAAGGCATGATCATTATAGGAGATGAACACCTCCTAGGAACTCAAAACAACCTTCACAACATGCTCATCATGGTTCACAATATGGGGGTGATAACTTGATTTTTAACCTCAACTCCCAATACTTCATGAAACTGCAACAAGAACCACTCTTCCAGTAGTATGTGGAGAAATATTTAGAGCAAAACAAAGACAAATTCCTAGAGACTTTAATAAACAAGGGAGCTAGAGTCCCCTACAAATTTGATGTGGACAAAAGGATTAAGAAGCAAGGTCCATCTCAAGAAGAGCAGATCAAACAACTTAAGATTGTGATCAAAAAAATGTTATCACCAAAAAATTCTTTCTCACTTGATTCAACTTGTCCTAATAATTTTGACAAAAGTGTTAACATGAAATAATTCCCCAAAAAGGTTGAGATCCCTCAATATGACAAGTATGATGGGAATGGAGATCCACATGATCATGTGCACTAGTTTTTTACCACAAGTTTTGAGTTTCATCAAGATGACTCATACCTCATGATGTTGTTCCCAACGAGTCTTAAGGGTCAAGTAATGGAATGGTTCAGCAACATAACTCCTCACATTAAGACTCTCAAAGAGCTTGTCCATAGATTTTTTCAACCCTTTGTGTACAACCTTTCAAGATCTATCACCATGTTGGACTTATGCAAATCAAAGAAAAATCAAGGGGAATCCTTTGTCACTTTCTTGCAAAGGTGGAGACAAAAATGCTCTCACTACTGTATAGCCATTCCTAAAAATGAACAGATTGATATCCTTGTTAGAAACTTGATTCCCGAAATGTGGTATGAAGTTAGGAAGATGGTTTTTGATTCCTTTGACACCATTGTTGAAACCCCATGTAGGATTGAGGATGTTTTGAAAGAATAATTAATTTTGACCAAACATGGAAACAACAACAACAACAATGGTCAAAATAACAACCCTAAAAAAGATAAAGGAAAGAAATCACACTCGAATAGGAACAAACAAGTGGTCAATGATGGAGTTGTGAACTCCTCCCAAACCAAAGATCAAACTATGCTCCACTTGTCTAGTGTTGTTCAAGCCATGAAGCTCAATACATCTAATCAAGAAGAGAACAAGCCAAGATACCAAGATAGGCCTAAGAAAGAAAGATGTCAATTTTCAAAACTTGGTGACTCATATGAGGATGTCTTGAAAATGCTCTATTCCAACAACCTTGCACATACTCAAGATCCTGCAACATTATATACTTGATCTCAAGCCACATTGGTGGGATGAGAAATCCTTTTGCAAGTTTGACAATTGTATTGGACATGACATTGAAAATTGTTGGAAACTCAAGCATATTATTCAAGATCTCAATGAGAATAGAAAACTTAATATAGATGGATTGAACACCAACGCAAATCATAAGGAATTCAAGGAACCATTTCCAAAGTATGAAAAGGGGGAAACCTCTAAAGATAAGAATGGAAAAGCTGAGATGAATTACTCTTACACAAATGCAGAGAATACTATCAACATTCTTGAATTTGTAGAAGAAAATTTCAATATGATGAGGGGTAAAGATCCTTATGGTTCTGAGCTAGACATGGACTCTCCTCCTATCTTTGATGAAGAACCTATTGTGGTGCTAAGGGGTCCTAACTCTAGAGTATCATCGTAAGGCCTCAATGCTGTCACAGGAAGCCAAGGTCTCATTGTCATTACAGGACCCAATTCAAGCCAATAAATTAAACCTAAGCAAGTGGAATCCAAGAATGTCACCTCAAAACCATAATTTAATCCAAAGTTTAGCTATAATCTTATCGATCAGTTGCAAAGAACCCCATCTCATATTTTGATCTTTGATCTCTTAGAGTTGTCCTCGAGACACAAGAAAATCCTTGAGGATGCTTTGCACATGGAAAACATCCCCAAAAATTTAGATGTCGATCAATTCAGGAACATGGTTAACCACATTGATAGCCCTCATTACCTTACATTTTTTAAGGACGATGATAAATCTTTGAGCCACCCATGCAATCTTGCTCTTCATATTGAGGTCATGATCCACAAAATCTGTGTTAGGTGTGTGTTGATAGATGGGGGTATTGGGATTAATATTTGTTCCTTTAGTCTTTTAAAAGAGTCAGGTTATTCTGAAAAAGTCACAAATACTAGGAAAAGGATCACAATCAAAGCCTATGATGAGGCAGAAAGAAGTTCCAAGGGGTTGGTCATCCTTCTTGTTAGGATTGGCCTTGTTGAAAAAGATATTTTATTTCAAATAGTTGACGCTGACCCCCTTGCATATAATATCTTTCTCGGTAGACCATGGATTCATGATATGCAAGCGGTGTTGTCTACCTATCATCAGTGTGTTAAGTTTCCCTACAATGGAATAGAGATTTGCATACCTAGGGATAACACTTTATCTGATAACTTAATTTCAGTAGGAACTCATGTTCCCCTCAATAGAGAAGCATAAGATTTTGACGCAACCTTAGTTGAATGTAAGGACAAGATCAAGTCACTAGACCTTGGCATGGGGTGTATCAACTCAACTCCCTCACAAAATTACATGTTTCACCTCGGTCTTATGGAAAACCTTCACAAGAAAATAGACCTTCATCTTTAGCTATGACTTTATTTGGCACATTTTTAGAATCATCGGTGCCTATTAAAGATGAGAAAGATGAGACATTTGTTAGAGTCTGGATCTATAGAGAGGAGAAATATATGCACAATGAGAACTTCTCTCCCTTTCCTAAGGCTTGAGATGAGGGTATAATTTTTTCAAATAGATGGGATATCCCAAACATGGTCCTCTTAATAGCAGATTGGATGCTAGAGCAAAACCTCTTGATCATGCTCTTTTTAGATGTAATTCAAAGAAGTCGGTTGGCCTAGGATTTGTGAATCACAACAAGAACATTACTCCTATCCTTGATATGTTAGATAGTGAAGATGAACCAGAATACGTACCTATTTTGACAAATTAGCAAGACATGTGTGAAGATTGGGTCCCTTCAAATAAACTCCTCTAGGGAGATTCAGATATTCCGGTCACTTGTGCATTAGTCACAACTTTAGAACAAGAATTAGATGTAGAATATCCTTTTAGAGAGCGTCAATGAAATAATCTTGATCATTTAATTCAAAGAGGAGGTGCTACTCTTGATGACACTAGACCTTCCACATCAAGATGTCCCAAACCTTCATGGTGTAAACATCCTAGTCATTATTCAGATAGAATTTCAGATGAGTATGAACGGGACTCCTTCTCAGATCCTTCAAAAGTTGACATGGATGTTGATGTTATCTACACTTATATCTCTTAACTTGAGGTAGCTTATGAGTCTCATGTAATATTAGAGGATTTGAACCCACGTGTTGCCTTAGTGGATGATTCTTCCCTTGTTAGGATGAATCCTAATTTGGGTAGCTTAGAAGGGTACTTGATAGAATCTGATTCTTTGGTCACTAGTAATAATATCATTCACATTTATAATCTTGAACCAGTCATTGACTTCCCTCTTGTTCATCTTGACCTCATTGATTTTTCCCAATGTTATCAAGAACCTGAGCTCTTAACATTTCAAAATGATTATGAGATACCCTGTTACCTAAATGCCATTAAATCTATAGTCTCTTCCACCAGTGTGTTTGATACCAACATGACATAGCAAGACATCAAGTACCTTAGTTAGAAAATAAAAAGAAAAGAAAATCAAAAGAATAAGAGTTCTGATGGCAAAAACCATTATGTGGCGGTATCAGAACCCAAAAAAGTATAAAGAAATGACCTATCCAAGGGTGAAAACCTCTCTAAGGTGCCTAAGGATGAGGTAATTGATCACCTCCCTAGCTACTTTCAAGATAGATCTTAACTGAAAATATTGAAAATGTTGTTTGTTTCTCCCCATGGGTACAAGATTCCTAAGTCTTACAAGTTCTTGTTCCTATGTACAAACAACATTGTTGAGTATGAAGCTTTAACAAATAGACTTAAGATGGCCATAGAATGGAGAATAACAAAGTTACAAATCTACAGGGATTCATAGCTAATAATCAATTATGTTAATGATGAATATCAAACAAAAAATGAGAAACTGACCTACCTTAAAAGTAAATGGTTGATTCCTTGAAACGATACTTCACATTTGTCACATTTTAGCAAATCCCTATAGAAGAAAACAAAGCAGCTCACATTATGGCTACACTTGATTTACTCCATCAGTTAAAGAAACATGAATCTAGATTTGAATTCTTGGTGGAAGAGCTACATCACCCTATCTATGACTCCCAAGAAATCCATGTCATTTGTACCCATTTTGGTCGTGAGTCATCCCGCTATGGTGCCATTTACTCATACCTTCATGATGAAATTATACCTAAAAAATTTAACTAATCTGAACACATAAACCTTACCTAAAATTCCTCTTGCCATTCCCTTATCGTTGGTGCTTTATATAGGAGGGGTCTAGATGGAACACTTCTTAGATGTTTAGAAAAGGAAGAATCCAACCAAGGGTTAGCTCACATCAACGAGGGCATCTGTGGGGGACATTCCAATGGTCTTTCCATGGCCTAAAGGTTTCTTAGGGTGGGGTACTATTGGCCTATGATGTATATTGACACAGTAGCTTTTGCAAAGTCATGTGAAAAGTGTCAAAAATATGGTAACCTAATACATGCTCTAGGTAGGGATCTCATTCCTTCTATATCTCATTGGCCATTTCAGCGCTGGGCCTTTGATCTTGTTGGGAAGATTCATCCCAACTCATCAAGTGCACACAAGTTTATTATCACTACTACTGATTACTTTGCTAAATGGGTAGAAGTTGTCCCACTTTTTGTTGCCTCTGACAAGGCAGTTTCTCTATTCATTCTGAACCATATCATCTATTGATATGGAGTGCCTTCCAATATTATCACTGACAACAAAGGGCAGTTTAAAAATATGGACCTTAAAAAACTCTGCAAGAAATTCAAGATTAAACAACATTGGTCCTCCATTTACTTCCCGCAAGGAAATGATCAAGCAGAGGCATCGAACAAAACCATTCTTAAAATCTTACATAGAATAGTCTTTAAGAATGGTAGAGATTGACAATTACAAATAAATCTAGCTTTGTGGGCCTATATAATGAGTATTCGTACTCCTACTAGGGCTACAAATCTTTCCCTTGCATATGGCACAAAAGCAGTGTTACCTTTGGAGGCTGAGATTGCTTCACTTAGAGTTTCCCTCAAAGTTCTAGTTATAGATGAAGACTACCACACCATGAGACTTCAAGAGTTAGAACTCTAGATGAGAAATGTCAAGCATAATTTGACCATATGAGTGTTTATGAAAAGTGCATGTGCAAAGCCTTCAATAAAAAGGTTTTCCCTAGAGAATTCCAAGTGGGAGATCTTGTCCTACGTGAAAATCCTAAGAAAACAACATAGAGATCAAAAGGGGAAATTTGAACCTAATTGGATTGCACCTTACATCATCATAGAAAATTTTGGTTCAGGTGCTTATTTACTATGTACAACAAAGGGAGAGCATTTCCCTGATCTTATCAATGTATTGCACCTAAAGAAGTTCTATCCATGATGCCCATTCTGTCTCAGGGCATCCTTTGTACACCATTATTGACCCTGAAAAAATCCAAAAAAATGATATATTGTCAAAAGATTCTAAAAATAAAAAAATGTCCTGAAAAATGATCATCTTAGTGAAAACCTAGCAATAGGAGCTTTGATGTATCTCCCAAAAATATTATATATTCCAAAAATAAAAAAAATAAAAAAAATAAAAAGAAAAAGTGCCTTGGTGAAAACTTGGAAACAGGCACCTTGGTAGAAAAAAATTGTAATACAATCCAAGAGGTGAAAACTTGGAAATGGCCACTACTTGAGCCCTTTGCACCCCTATTTCTTAGCTCATGTCCTCAACACTTAGCCTTTCTCCATCATGCCTTGTCCTTGTTTCCTTGGTCTATAATTGATCTTTGTCTTTGTCTAGGAGGCCTAACTGTGTTAGCTTTGGTGTCTTGGATGCATTATCTCTAGGACATCTCACAAATGATGTTTTCCAACACCACCCCAACTATATTTTTCAATACAACCCCTCAAATCAAGTGTTTTTCAACACTTATCGGTTTTTCCTTACATAGTTTTGTCATGTGATCTTATCCTTGTGCAAGCAATAGATCCTTATCCTTGAAACTCAATATTCATTAACACACTTAAATTTTTAAACACAACACTAAATTCTTGAGCTATGTCATGATATTTTCATTGTTTGCTGACTGTTATTAATTTCCATTGAGTGTCCTTGTCTAATTAGTCTCTTTGGGATGCATAGCTAGGGGACTTGGGGCATGGGACATGTTTTTATTTACTTCTTGCATGTGGGTATGGTCTTGAAATTCTTTAGTTTCTCTTCTTGTTCCCTTGAAACACTTAGGATATTTGAGGCTTCGTCCTTGATTGTTTTCACACAACCATTTTGCTGGTCATCTTGGCACCTATGCCTTGATGCAAGTGTGGTTTTGCTACATTAAATTGGGTAATCTAACATCGAATTCATCTTGAACTTTATGTCTTTGATGCTTATGTTAGAATCTTTCCACATTCCAATCCGATATAAATCACATTCATCACTTCATAGTTGTTCTTGTGACTAGTTATGATTGTGTGGTTTTCTGATGTCTGTTAATAATGACCCAATTATGAAAACAAGTTCCTTAAAATTCTCTAATGAATGATGAACACAAAATCATATGTTATAGTTTCCCTATTGCAAGTACACCTTTATATTTTCATTTAGATTTCATTGTTAGACTTCATGTTAATTTGCATTTTTAGGCTGCATTTTGAGTTAGAGGGTTTTCCTTCATCTTTCTTGTGGACTTTTAATCAACTATGGTCATGTTTTTATCTTCATTTCCTTATCTTCTTTCGTGATCTCAATCAAAATTTTCTCTCTTAAACAGTTGATTGATTTTGGGGAATTCTCTTTTGTCTCTCCATTTCTTTCCACCTCATCCAAACTACTATCATCTATTTTGTTTCACCCCACTTCTTTTCTTCTAATCCAACCTTGGGGCATAATCTTTCATGCTTGATGATCTACCTTGGTTCTGTAATCCTTATATCTTTCATCTTACATCAAGAACCTTATCTTTAGATTGATTTGATCAAAATTATAAATTTTTTGTTTCTCCTCTATTTCATTTCAATTTCAATCACGAGGGGGTAGTACCTATCAAACATCAATCCTTGATTAAGCTTTATCAATCGTATCAATTGCTCCACTTGGGAAAACCTGGCTTGAGATTCTTATCTTGGACATATCAATTACCTATTTACAGGGGTGTTGACCTTGTCTTTTTAAAATAGCTTATCTTTGTCCTGATGTGTTCCCGTCCATTGATCACACGTATGGGTTGTGTTGTGATCCCAAATTGATCTCACACTTCAACAACATTCTTTGACTACATGTGTTCCCATAAATATCACACATTAGTCAAAATGGGGCAAATGTATGCACCCTAAAATGGTTGCCTAGGCTATGGGCCCTATTCTTCAATTTATCAAATGACAAAATTAATTTATCAAATTCCTAAATTAATGCCTTCTAGAATTTTAATTCAAATCAATTTCATTGATCAAATCATAATTATTTCAATTATTTCAATATTTCATAAGGTTTGATCATTTCATCAATTATCTTATTTAATTAAAAGAAAACAATCCCTTTTTATTAAATAAAATAATCTTATTTAATTAAAATCTCTTTTAATTAAATAATCTTATCTTAGTTAATTAAAATATCTCTTAATTAAATAATATTATCTTATTTAATTAAAATCTCTCTATTTAATTAAATAAAATAATCTTATTTAATTAAAAGAAAATCCCTCTTTTAATTAAATAAAATGCCCACTTAAATCTCTCTTTGTGATGAAAAAAGGAAATAAATTAAATAAAAATAAATAAAGTTCCTTTCTCTACACATCTTCCTAAGTGGTTGGCTTTTTTGCCTCTTAATCATAGCCTTTGATTTTTCCTTTTGAAGATATGAGCACATGGATCAACCAAGATTCAATCTCCACCATTGCTCATTTCTTTTTACCTCTTAGTCTCTACCGTCCATTGCTCTTTAAAAGGAAATCTCTCCTTCTCATTTGGATATACACTTTTACACTATTGTTATGCTGCAGGTTTGGAGAGCAATTTTGGAGGAGAGTTTGAGCATTTGAGCTTTAACCATGCAACTTCTTCATCTTGTCTTCTTCTCTTATGCATTCATGGCAATCCATTTAGATTAGATTCATATTAGTTTAGATTCATATTTCCTTTCATAGATTAATCTTGCATATTTCCTTTCATGCATTGTTATCATATATATTAGTTTCCTTTCATGCATTGTTATCATATAGAATAACTTCCATTTTCATTTGCTTTCATATTTGGTAATCATGAAGACTGACATTCTTTCTCTTTCTCTTTGAATCTCTCATTTCATGGTGTACTTGCATGGGCATAACTAGGTCTAAACTGAGGGCCTCCATTAAAAACTCTTGCACTCCATGAATAGGGAGCTATGAGTCTCCATTTGAGACCTCATCATTGAGTAATCCTGGATATAATGACTCAATAGAAGTGTGTCACATTTTCAGCACACAAGCATAAATCTAGTGTGTTGCTGTGTGATCCATAACCTAAAACAAAAAGATAGATGGGGGTTAGATAAAAAATATCTAAGCAATGAATGGAATCCTATTACTGATCCTCATCTAAAATTATGCTTGTGCATTGTCAAGCCACACACTTCTAAAAGAAACACCATGCTTCAAGACATGTGCACTTAGAAGAATGTTGCAGAAAGGAAAGAAGATACCATGTTTTTCCTCATGAAATGATCATAAACGGGGAGTGCCACATAGTGAATATCAACAGAAAAACTAATAAAGAGAGATCAAAGACTTGACACAATGCCTTGAAGCTAATATCAATAATGCCCTAGCTCTCAAAGCTCGTGGGTCATCAAGCATTCCAAATGCAAAGATGTAAACAATGCCAGTATTAAATATTGAGCTCATAAACAATGCATGATGCCCTAGCTTGCAACACATGAGACATCGAGACAATTCCTCATGAAATGATCATAAACAGGGAGTACCACATAGGGAGTATCAACAAAAAAATAAAATAAAGAGAGATCAAACACTTCACACAATGCCTTGAAGGTAATATCAATGATGCTCTATCTCTCAAAGCTCACAAGTCATCAAGCATTCCAAATGCAAAGATGTAAACAATTCGAGTATTAACATTCATATTGTGCCATTAAATAAACAAATGTAATCAAAATGAAATTGAGTTAATAAGAAGACAAAGGTAGAATGCCTACCCCAAGTCATGGCTACCATATTAAGATCAAATCCTAAGGAACTATGTTATACAATTTCAAGGAATGAAATTTTCTAACAATACATATAGTTTCATCGACTCCCCCACATTGTAAACTCAATGCTAAGGAGTAAAAAGTATGATGTCAAAAAGAATAAAATTCCATGCCTTGAAATTTTATAACATAGTATTAAATAGTGAGCTCATAAACAAGGTCGTGTCTATGCGGCACAATATTTGCACCTTAGATAACAAAATATGTTAACAACATGTATGTTATCCTATTATGTTTGTTTGGAAATTACGAACACATGTTAGCACAATAGGCTAACATACATGGTGTTAACATATTTTGTTAATAACATATTGTGTTAACAAGTGTTTACTAAGGTGCAAATATTGTACGACCCCTTGGGACACAATTGAGTGTTGAAATGTGTCAAATGGGGTCATGGGGATTTCCTAGGGGTCCTAATGCGTGATAAGGTGTACTATGACCCCTAGGACATCCCCATGACCCCTTTTGACACATTAGAACACTCAAGTGTGTCCTAAGGGGTCATACGACCCCTTGGGAAATACTTGAGTGTTGAAATGTGTCAAAAAGGGTCATCGGTACTTCCTAGGGGTTCTAGTACACCTTATCACCCGTTAGGACCCCTAGGAAGTTTTTATGACCCCTTTTGACACATTATAAATCTCTAGTGTGTTCTAAGGTGTCATACAACCCCTTGGGACACACTTGAGTGTTAAAATGTGTCAAAAGCAGTCATCAAGACTTCCTAGGGGTCCTAACACTTGATATGGCATACTAGGATCCCTAGGAAGTCATGATGACCCCTTTTGACACATCAAAAGACTCAAGTATGTCCTAAGGGGTCATACGACCCCTTGGGACACACTTGAGTGTTGAAATGTGTCAAAAGGGGTCATGGGGAATTCCTAGGGTTCCTAA
>MU227686.1:125306-142323 GCA_018584345.1 Thuja plicata
TCAGTAATCTTTAAAAGGTAAAACCTGCCTGAGTTTGTGGAGCTCAAAAATGAAGAAGGATATTATCCAATCCTTAGAAATTAGCCTTTCTCTTGCCTAAAAGAGGTTGCATCTGAGTATACAAGGTGTACTGTCACCATTAGGTAAGTGTTGCAAGAAAAATTTCTAATAGTCTAGAAGTGCATGTAGTCAAGGTTAATAAAACCATGCACTGTAATAGTACTTGTTTGGTCACTCCTTTCATGAGATTTCCTCCATTATTAGTAGAGCATTTTTTAAATTTATATTCATGAAATTATCAGCTCTCTTTCACCTCTTGTCTCATACAGGCCTAAATTTTTAAAACATGTGGTATTGTAGAGTAAAAGTGCTCAAGGAAATTAAGTTTGAGCTAGTTTGGGATTGCACATTTTGTTACTTTAAAGTGTTGGGTGTCTTTTAAGTAGGTTTGTTACTTACCATCTTTCTGCAAGACTCTTTAAAATAAATTTGTATTTAATATATATTATTAACTGGATTATGTCACTTTTATTTAAATAATAATAATTAATACTATAGATTTTTGAAATTTTATTTGATCAAATTTGAATAAAAAAATTGATCCATGTCATGCATATCGTATACAACATGGTGAACGATAAACTGATTAAGAAAATCCTAAAAATTATTGATGAAATTGTTGGAATTAATGGGAAGTAGTACTAAGAGGGGAGGGGTGAATCAATACCTCTAAAACTTTTAACACCTTTCTGAATTCATTAATAGTAATCATACATTACTGTATTATTGACCATTATTGTTTTCCTTTCATATGCATGTTTTATTCATTCATAATCTTTTTAATGATTTGCAACATTCATAGAAACATTCATGAAAATGATAAACACATAACACAAGATATGGTATCGCAAAAAAATCTTGTTAGAAAGTAAAAACTGCAGTGGGGATGGCACCCACAAAACTTCACTATCTGCAAAATGGAAGGGAGTTGGTTAAGGCTTACAATTTGATCACTTCTGATGATCTACCCTATTAGGAGTATTAAGATGGAGACCTGTTAAGATCTAATCTGTTAAGAGCTTTAGCAATGTTGATTTAAGTGTGCACTTAGATATGAGATTTTACAATAGGACGGTTAAGCCCACCTTTCTTGCAAGGATTTCATTAGTGTACTACACATGTTAGAATGAGTACAAATGTTGACTTGACTACATAAAATCTATAATTTCTAATTACAGATCCATTAAATCTCTCAGAATTATAATATCACCTTAAGTGATTGATGAATACCTTTTCTCTGCTTGTCGGTAGCCTCTGTTCTGTTCTTGAAAACTGACTTGATTCTATTTCTGTCCTTGTGCATGAATTCTCTATCTGGTCTCTAGTTTGTCTCCATGGCTACTATCTTCATTGAAAAACTACCACTATAATGGATTGAGCATCTATTTATACAAGTATTTGACCTATCTTTGAATCATGCATTACAATGTTAACTCTCAGATCCAAGGTTTACAACTTGACCTTGATCTTTATTTTGCATGTTTTAAAATAGTAAAAATAATTAAAACAATAATAATTACATTTCTTGCTGTGCACATAATGGATTTAAAATCAAATCAAGAAGCTATAAATACAACTTCAGTGATTTATCTGATGTGAAAAGTTAGATCCACTTTTAGCGGGATGTAACTAATTGTCGGCTCTTGGTCATCGGGTTGAACTTGAAGTTTGTCGGCGTTACTTTGTTAAAATATTCATCGGGTTCCCTTTTTCTATCAGGTACCTCTCTGTGTTGTTCCGTCAGGTCACACTATTGTTAATCGTTGGGTTTCCTTTAACCTTTTTGTCATTGGATAACTCTTAACAATGTTTGTCGGGTAACCTTATCGTCGGGTAGTGTAGTCCCCTGTCTATCAGTGTTGTGTAAACTGATGGTGCAGATCATATTTTTCCTTAAGTATACTAATGGAAAAATATAATGCCTTCAATCTCCCCCTTTGACATTAGTATCAAAAACTGATATGTGCATAATACTAAAGTGTTTTAGTATGTATACACCATGTTTATATCCTTGTCATCATATGACTCCCCCTAGTTGTATGCATCAATATAGTATATGTATATGTATATGTACATGTATACTATTCATTCTTTGTATGTACATTATTTCCCCTTTATTTTACTATACATATGATTTCCTCCTTTTAACTGAGGTAGTGAATGAACATATCAATTTCCCCGTTTCTTTGATACTTATGACAAAAATGTACAACTAATAAGATGTAAAAATTGTGACAAGAATGTGTAACTTACAATGTGTCAAACATATTTGAGTGGGTTGCCTTGATATCATCGAGAATTTTCTCCCATTTTTCTTTCAGTTGTTCTAGAGCTATGTGTTTTAGCTCTAGCCTTGCATGCATATCATAAATGTTGTCTAGGAAAGACATTTCTGAGGTGGAAATTAGGGTATTTGCCTATATTACATGTTGTTTCATGAGTGTAAGTGTTAGTAAGAGCTTAGCTTGGAGCTCATTTACCTCATCTTTTTACTTCATCTCTGCAAACTATACATCCTATCTCTATTTCCTAGCCTGTATGATTTGTTCATCATGGAATTTAAGTGTGTCTTCAGTTTTGGTGAGACTTTGTGCACTGGACTTAAGATCATCATCAATTTTTTCTATCTTATCAGTATAATCCTTTGTGAGTTGATCTAAAGTGCACAATTTTTGTATTAAGGTAATACCTTCTGATATGATTGGATCAATTGTACTTACCAATTCAGATAGCTTGACCTTTTTCAGTGCCACTTCCTAGCTTATTTTCTCTGCTATCTTAAACTCATTCTTTTGTTCAAGTCTCTCTTCCATAACCTTCTTAGCATAAATATTCTGAGATGTTATTGCATTTGTGAATATTAACAATTGATCAAGCATTGGATCTTTTTTATCAATATCTATATCAGGTATAATGTGTTGAAGTATTCCTCTTGCTACTTCTAGTACCTTGGCCTCTTTTTCTGCTCTCTTCAGTTTGTCTTGAATAGCTTTTCTCTCAGAGAGCTTTGCATACTTAGTCAATGCAGTTAGATTCGGTGTTCTTCAATCACAAACTGGAATCTCAATGATTTCATCCAAAGTTACTAGATTCTTATTCTTTCCTTTCTTCTTCTTTGTGATTTGAGGGGATGTCGAAGTATGAACTACCATAGATAGTTCATTTGTTCTCTCCAAATTACTTTGTGAAGGCTTTGTAGAAGATTTTTCTTGTGTCTTATGCTCAAGTGGCACCTGTCGGTTATGTGAAGATGTCTCTTCATTAACTTTGGGTTTTTTTGCAAAATGTGCTTCTGATTTCTTCTACAGCTCATCCTTCTTTACTTCTTCACCTTTCTCTATTTGTTTGTCTCCTTTTTCTTTTTGAGTTTCATCCTTATTTTGTTTAGTAGAAGTATCTTTTTGATTACTGGTTGTATCTTTCTCTACAATTGTATCTGTGGTTTCTTTAGCTTCTCCATCACCCTTTTCCTCGGGTGTGCTTGTTTCCTTTTCAGTAGATCCCTCATTTCCCTCTACTATGTTTATTTCCTTCATTAAGATAGACATGTTACTTTGATTTGTAGCTTGGGCTTTGTCAATAGTGGTGTCTTGATCGTCGGTTTAAGCCTTTTTAGCAGTGATATCCTCATCTTTTTTGTGTTTCTTCTGTAGGGTCTAGTACTTTGGAGTCCATGATTGAAGTGTCCTGCACTTGGTCATCAACAACATTAATTATTGTATGATCTAATGTCTTCAATATTTTTTACTGTTCTTGATCCTTAAGTGTGATAAATATGACATCATCTTTCTTCTATGGATTTTTGTCTGAGTCATAGCTAGTGATATCTTCGTTAAAATCATCCATGACTCTGTCTACGTTTATAGGCTTATTATCACTTTCAGTATTGTCCAGAGAAATGTGCTGATGACTTGCATTGTCTTTATCCTCCTCTCTATGAGGTGTGTTGGTGAGAAGTAGTTGATTCTCACCACTTGTTGACTCTACTGGTAGATCCAAAAGTTGTCTCCATTTAGTTTCAGTCATTTTTTCCAGCTCTATGAATTTGTTCTCTAATACTTTATATGCCCTTATTTTGGCTATAAATTTACTTGAATGCTTCTTAAGTATTTCTTTGATCTCTTCAACTTTGGATTTGGGAGGCATTAGTGTCACTCTAGTACCCTCTCCCTTGCTTCTCTTTCTGTTTGCAGAGAATATGACCATTGTTGGTAAATTCTTTTACCTAGCTCTTTAGGTATTTGATTGTCAAATTCTACAGGTGCATATTCGAACTTGTTCATTGACTTTATAACTGCCTCTTATATCTTATTCTGGTCTTCTAGGTTAAGTGTATCCCATTGTCTAATTTTCTTATCAGTCATTGTACCATGTGTAGCAATGGATTTGGTATCTTCATCAATTTTTTGATTCCTGTAGTTTTTCTTTACTACATTAGGCTCATCATCTTGAGTGTCTTCTATGTTAGCCTTTTTCCTAACCAACCCTTTCTTCTTCTTACGTGGTGTAGTTTTCACAGTTTGTTGCCTTGTTCTTTTAACTGACTACTTCCTTATGGAGGTCCTTACTTGACCTTTCTTTAGGGGTGTTTTATCGGTTGCAATAGTTTGACTCCTTATCCTTTGCTTCTTTGTAGGAGGTGGAGGTGGTGGTGTATCAGATTCAGTCTTCTCTGAATCTGATTTCTTTTCTTCTTGGTCCTCCCCAATGGTGCCATGTTCACTGGTTATCTTTGGTTGTTCTTGTTCATCATCTATTACCGATATAATCTTCTTGAGGTTCTTAACCATTTTATCCTTTTTTTTTAAATCTTCTTGATTTCTAGGCCTAGTTTTATCTTTGATTTGGCCTCTTCATATGTTCCAAACCTGGGTTGTTTTCCATCAACGGGCTTATTTATTAATGCCTCAATTTCACTTGTAGCTTGATCAATATTGATCTCATAATCCATTGGTGCTAACCAAGCTATCCTTGGCACAACTGGTTTGATATGGGTGAAATTTGTATCCACCATAAAACATATCTCATCTTTATGTTTTTCAACTAGCTGTTCAGGAATCCTAGTTTTTTCCATCATCTTTTCCTTGAACTCAAGGAAGTAGGCAGACATAATAGACTCAAAATTGTCCCCTAGTGATTTAATCATTTCACTTATCTATTGTTTTAGTGGTTTGGTAGTGTCCCATACTACTTTTCCTACTGAAGGAAAGTATTCTTGAAAATAGAAAATGATACACATAATAAGTGATCGAAACTTATATGTTTTGGTCTATGTAGACCTGATTGTATGCATATTTTTATCAAGTTGTTTTAACAGGATCTAACAAAGATCCATCTAAATTCCTTTGGTTACAATCTTGTAGGTTGTGCTTACTGATGTAGCAAAAATGTTGTTCAATCTGCTAGCTTGAAATTTTTTATACCAAACTACACATGCACCAAATTTGAGTTCTTCATCGATGATTGTGTTTAATTTGAGACCTTTGTTGTCTCCTTCTGCATTGGTTAGTTTTTCAAATTCTTTCATTGATGGATGCTTGTGTGCCCTAGGCTTGTCAGTTACTACATAACCAGTGACAGTGTGAAGATCATCCTTGGTTATTTTCTTGGGTTCGTCTAGCCATAGCTTCTTATCATGCATTCTGCTCAAGACTAACCTTATCCATTCTATTTTGAATTCCCTCAAGAAATGTAGGGAATTAGTTAACCCTTTGACCTCCAAGTGTTTATGCTCTTCCTTTAGTTTTCCTTTGGCATCACACAGATTCTTATAAGCTTCATCCATTTCAAGATCACCTATCTCTGGGATCTTGTAGTGAATATAAGACCTAACCTCTTCTATGAGAAAAACCCTAGGTGGAATTTTCAAAAACGCACCTATTTCATTGGGTTTCGATGCAATTTCTAGGTAGATTTTATACTTTAGCTCTACAAATGTACTATTCTTGATCACCTTTACCACATTCCTACTATCATTCTTGATCTTAGCGGTTCTTGAGGTGGTTTCCATTGTATTTCAAGTTTTTAGGGTATTCTGGAAATTAGGACATTCTTGATAAAACAATGACAAAGATCTTTCGGTGCCTTCGGTACTTACTTCAATTCACAATAGTGGTGAAAGATCTATTTGCTGTGTGTTGAATCAATCTGTGGATGCTTCTTCTTTCTTCTCTTTAATTGCTTTGTTTTCACTCTACTTTCTCTTCAAATTGTGGGTGAAAAATGAAGTTGTCACATCGACTATTTGTAGAATTTATTACCTAAGTCTTTGTAATAAATCCTCAATGACTCATAGGGATATGAAGACGGGTTTTATCTGAAAGACTTTCTAAAACATCGTTAGTGAAGTTGAGTTGCCCAAGATAGTTGTTAACAATGTTACTTGTACCGATAGATATGGGTATTCTATAGTGACAACTTTTATCTTTCCTTTCTTACCGGTGAGTGTCGGGTTATATTGGCAACTTAGTCACTTTGTGTGTCGACCAACAATCTATAGTAAGTGTAGAACAACTTATCTTCTTTGTTCACCGATGATTTTTGGTATGCATATACTGACAGGGTTGATTTCTCAGAATTATAACAAGTAACATAATACGCATCTTTATTCATACAAATTTTGAATATCTATCAATTTTATAATGGAAATGATGAAAAATAAGAATTGGCATAGTGCAGTTCCATACTTACTTGTTCTGCTTTAAGTGGGGTTGGTGACATCACCAGATCCATTGGATGGGGTGTCACCATTTGCATTTCTTGGTCCAACTTCATCATTGCTTGAAGCTTTTATCCATATTTTGTCTCTTTCCCTCTGGATATCTTCAATGGTGCTTCCATTGGGATATGTGCTTGTTTCTGTCAATTGGTCCTTGCAATCTTTCTTAAGGTGACCAGCTTTATGACAATGTAAGCATGCCAATTTGGGGTTTGACGAGCCTCTAGACATTTTGGTCCATGCTCTCATGCATTTTTCTGCAATGTTACCATATCTACCACATGTTGTACAGTTTTTCCAAGTATTGTAATCCCATGTATATTGATTACCTATTCTCTTTGGTTGATAAGGAATATTTTGACCTTTAGGCTTCCATGCTTGCTTTTTCTTTTTCCATTATTCTTCACATGTGTGCCCATTCATCTTTCATGTAGGATAGTATTTGTCCATATAGGTCTCCTTCTTTGGTTGTTCTATCTTACTCTTGCATTCATAAGCCTTAGGTCCTTTCTTGTTACATTTATAACAGAATCCTATGAATGTAGGTGTAGATTTGGGAATACCTTTCATTTTTCCTTGGCATACATTTTATGTGTGCCCTTGCTTTCCATTGTGTTTGCATGTTACCTATCTTGGTCTTGGATTTTCATAGACATTTTTTGAGTTTTCTTGATTTGATGATTCTCCATTTTTGGTAAAGCCTATACCGTTGTTGTTGACTCTTCATTGTCCTTCAAGAAAGTCATCCATTCTTTTATTGCACTCTTTAGCCTTTCTGATAATCTCATTATATTGTTGCTTAATTCTAACCTCATGTTTTAGCTTTTCATTTTCTTCTCTTAGTTCACCGATAATCTGTATTCTCTCAATGAGTTCCATATTTATTCTATTTGTTTCTTGACTAATAAGAATAATCTGATTTGTGAGATCATGGTGATGCTCAGAATGTCTTTGAATTTCCAATTCCTTTTCTTGTAGTTTCTCTGTAATTTTCCTTCTATCATCAATAGCAAGTGTTCTTTCTATTTTAGCTTGTCTAGCAGAACTCATCACATCAATCATTCTTACCATCTGGCTCTCTTGACCGATTTTCAGCATCTTTATTTTCTCTGTCGGATGTTGATTGATCTCCTTTAGATTTGTGATGTTCTCTTCTGATGTACCTAATATATTACTTGTATTTGATCATGAAGATTTAAAGAAATATGAAATATCTTCTTCTTGATAATATTTTTCATTGTTCCAGGTAGCCATACCTTTCCTCTCATCCAACAGCTCTCTCATCTTTATTCTAGCTTCTTCATACTGTTCATAGAATATCTATATCTCAAGCTTTTTGTTTTCAATGTTCTTATCAAGTTTGTACTTCTCCATTGTATGATATTTTCTCTCAAGCCTTTAAAATTTCCAAGAAGAGACCAGGCTTTGAAGCCAATTGTTGGAATTAATGGGAAGTAGTCCTGAGAGGGGAGGGGTGAATCAGTACCTCTAAAACTTTTAACACCTTTTTGAATTCATTAATAGTAATCTTACAATACTGTATTACTGACCATTACTATTGTCCTTTCTTATGCATGTATTGTTCATTCATAATCTTTAATGATTTGCAGCATTCATAGAAACATTCATGAAAATGATAAACACATAACACAAGATATGGTTTTGCTAAAAAACTCATGTTAGGAAGTAAAAATTGCAGTGGGGATGGCACCCACAAAAATTCACTATCTATAGAGTGGAAGGGAGTTGGTTAAGGCTTACAATTTGATCACTTATAATGATCTACCCTGTTAGGAGTATTAAGGAAGAGATTTTTTAACATCTACTCTGTTAAGAGCTTTGGAAACACTGATTTAAGTGTACACTCAGTTATGAGATTTTACAATAGGACGGTTAAGCCCACCTTTCTTGAAAGGATTTCATTAGTGTACTACACTTGTTAGAATGAGTAAAAATGTTGACATGCCTACATACAATCTATAATTGCTGATTACAGATCCACTAAAGCTCTCAGAATTATATTATCACCTTAAGTGATTGATGAATACCTTTTCTCTACTCGTCAGTAGCCTTTGTTATATTCTTTAAAACTCACTTGATTCTATCGCTGTCCTTGTGCATGAATTCTCTATCTGGTCTCTAGTTTCTCTCCGTGGCTACTATCTTCATTGAACAACTACCATTATAATGGATTGAGCATCTATTTATACAAGTATTTGACCTATCTTGGAATCACGCATTACAATGTTAACTCTCAGATCCAAGGTTTACAACTTGACCTTGATCTTTAGTTTGCATGTTTTAAAATAGTAAAACTAATTAAAACAATAATAATTACATTTCTTTCTTCACACATAATAGATTTAAAATCAAATCAAGAAGCAATAAATACAACTTCAGTGATTTATCTGACATGGAAAGTCAGATCCACTTTTTGTGGGATGTAACTGACTGTCAGTTCTTGGTCGTCGAGTTGAACTTAAAGTCTGTTGACATTCCTTTGTTGAATTGTTTGTCAGGTTCCCTTTGTCTATTGGGTACCTCTTTGTGTTTTCCCATCAGGTTGCACTGTTGTTACTCGGTGGGTTTCCTTTAAACCTTTTTTCATCAGATAACACTTAACAGTGTTTGTCGAGTAACCTTGTCGTGGGGTAGTGCAGTCCCCTATCTATCGATGTTGTGTAAACCGATGGTCCAAATCATGTTTTTCCTTAAGTATACTAATGGCAAAATATAATGCCTTCAGACACATATTAGAATGTGAACCAAATTTATACACATGTAAGTTATTTTAAGTTAATTATTACATTTAAGAAACCCTTAAAAATGTGCGATAACAATGTAATGGAAAAAGCTCAGGTTGTTTACTTCTCATTGTTATAGTTATTAAAATTAAAATCTACAAAACTAAAATAAAAAAACTAAAAAAGAAAGATGTAAGGCTTAAAAATTATGACAAATAATACACAAAATATAGTTGGATTTTTCAAAATTAAATAGGAAAAATATAAAACTGATAAATGATAGACAAGCGATAAATAAAAGTAAATGCAAATTAAAATAATATATATATAAGAAAAATGACAAAAAAAAAAAAATGAAAAGGGTTAAAAAGAAAAAAAATGATATTAATAGAGTAAAGAAGGAAATGGAGCACAAGAAAAAATCCAAAGGTTAGAGGGGAGAGATACGAGGATCCCGCTAGCACACTAGGTCACGAAGAACAAAGGTAGGAGAAAGACTATCGTGAACATCCAAGATGTTAACATTCTTTTTAACGAGGAATGTCAAGGATTGGTGAAGGAAATGATGCTATAAGAATCAAGGAAAAGGAAATGTATAATTTTAGCCTTTAGTGTTAGAATATTGAAGGTAAATATATACATCTTGTGCACCATTATTCTAATTCATTTTTTTACCATTGATAATTACAAAATGATGTTGACCAAGAATTGCATTAAAATAAAATAGTTTAACTATCCTAACTCTAATGTATATCTTTTAGACTTTATGCTTATAAATATATTATTTTTCAAATGTTGATATACTAAAATAATATTCTCAAAAAAGATATTATATTAGGGCTTGAATTCCATGTTTTGACCCAACAAATAAATTGATTAAGGATTCCCCTTAAAAGGTCTAGATGTGTGAATTTCTTATAAAAATTATGGTGAAAAGATACTTTTAAGAAATATAAAGATTCATTAAGATAAAATTCAAAAATTCATATTTATTAAAGGAGTTTAATTAGCTCCCTATGCTCAAATTTATCTAGAAGTGGATTAGAGTAAATTTATTAAAATGAAAATCAAGCTAGCATAATTGTTTGGGGAATGATATGAAGAATTAAACTATGAATGACTTCCAATGAAGTGTTTAAATGTTAGAAGGCTGAACTTTTTTAGTAGTTAAACAAATAATTGGGTAGGATGTGTGATAAATATAGCTCATGAATATAGATGATAGTACGAAGCTATTGATGTCTTATTTAGAAAGGACTAGAGATACTCCCCATTCCTTGGTAAGGATTAAAATTTGAGTGTTCACTCTTTTATTGGTGGAGTAAAAACCTAAAATGAATATGTGAGAGCCTAAGAAGTAATAAAACCCCTTTTAGGAAAGTGGTTGGGTAAGGAATTACAAAATAATCTTATCAATAATTATGAAGATTCCACAAAAGATACATATTATGAAAAAGAGAAATTCAAATTAGAATTAAATAGTTAGAAGAGGTAAGAGGAATGAAGGGGAAAATAGTTACATGGTAGACTTACAAATGTATTGGAAAAATAAAGTGAGGTTGAATTTTAGGTTACTAGAGGATTTGAGAATGGAATCTAAAATTGCATCCAAACAATTGTCAAGAATGAGGTAGGTACCTACTATCATTGCAAAAATATTACGATATTCATTTTCAACATTTGAGGGCTAAACATTTGGGAAAAAAAATATTTTCTTATATTTTTAATTTATATGGAGTCTCTAAACAATAATATTTATCAATAGATGAAGGTTTTAGAAGATGATGTCATTGGAGAGATGTTGAATAAGTTTGAAAAAATCTAGAGGAGTTATGGTATATGCTATAGGGATGCTTCGAGAGTGGAAGTTTAATGGGATGACACCAAATTGAATACTGGGTTGGTTTATAATTTATATAATACATAAATTTATTAATCATGGATCTATATCGAAACAGTCACATTGTTGCCAAAATTTGAAGTCACAAATTTTCTTTTCTCAAAAGAAATCAAGGTAATAAGAAATATTTTAATGAAGAAAAGTAGATTTTGGGTGATATGGATCTATTCTAATTGTAGAGAAAAAGTGGGGGCACCAAATCATATTTGGTTATTCACTCAAAGAAATGAATCGAGAAACAAAGACACTAGATCTAGAAATCTATATAGATTTGTAGCTAGATCCAAATTATATTTGGAGCACTAAAGATTGGATTTGTATGTTTCACTAGTTTACATGGTTCTAGATTACTAGTATATTTTGAAAATATAATTCTGTGCCCCTAATATTTCTCTAATATTTTGGAAGACTCACTAATATTTCAAGTTTAGATTAAAAGTGGGGTCACACAAAGTATTATTTGGAATATTTTGGATTACATGATTATATATTCATTAGTAAAGCTAATGAGGTTTGAATGGATAGAGTTTGAAATGTATCTTACAAACTAGTGGAGGTTCAAGATAAAAAAATTTCAAATATTATGATAATGAAAATAATATTATTAAATTTTAGAAGAAAACTCAAAATAGAATAAGGCATATGTCATCAATATTTTTGCCAAAAAAATCAGGTGAAGCTTAGGTTTTGGAAGGTTGAGAAATCAACAACCCAAGAGTGGCCCATAATAGAACATAAAGCCACTAAACAATAAAATCTTAAATGAACATTATAAAAAAATTTTTAAAAATGCAAGAAGTATTTTTGTGAAAAAAAGAAAGATTCAAATGGCTACATGAAGGAGATCACAATATGTGGTTATTTCATTTTTCTAATAATGTTAGGAAAAAATCAAATCAAATTATCCATATTAAACTACTCTTTATCTCATTGGTACGTAATATGGAAGCAATATGAAAAGAGGTGTTAAATTTCTTTGAATATATTATAGCCATGTCTCTAAAATTAAAAGAGTTTTTTCTTTAGTTTTGGTTATTTATAGTTGAGCTTGGAGCTATGGGAAAACTTAAGGGGATCCTTCCACAAAGTATATAAGCAAAAACTAATAGAGCTTTAGATTGTTGTTTTCATCATTGTGGCCTAAATTACTTGATTTAACTATGGAACTTTTTGACATCAACATTTTAAAACTTGAGGAAATTTTAGAGGCATCATACATCTTGAGTTTTCTTGTCCCATTTTCCTTTCAGGAATAGGAATATAAGTTGCATACTTTTGTGGCTCTATTTCTTCCTAAGGAGAGGAATTGTTCAACAAGATAAGATCATCTTCAGAATTATTTTTGAGCGTCAAACATTATTGTAGGAGTTACTTCATTAAGGAAAGACTATGTATTATTTCTCTCCTTCATCTTTCATATATGAAAAGTAATTTTTCATCACATGGATTTTTCTCCTTCTCATATTTCTTCCTTCTTTAGGAGGTAGATTTTTCCCACTAGTTTTTCCCTCTTCTTTATGAGGTTCCTGTTACCCATAATTTCTCATTACATGTGAATTCTGGCTACAAGTGGAGGAAAATGTGGCTCCCATGAGAGTAGATCCCAGCTTGTAAGATTTTGCAATGGTTTCTAGGTCTTGATCCCATTCTCTGCATTTTTCTACCTCTCTGGTTCATTTTTCTTGTCCATGGGAAATACCTAAGTCTAAAACCCTAAACATTTCATGGTAAAGCCCTAATTTTCTACACTGTGATCTATTTCCTTACTACCTTTTTCCAATGACCTAAGTTTCATTTTAGTCATGTGCACATTTAATCCTCTTATTTTATCTCTAAGTCGTAGAAAGGAAAATGAATATTCTAGTTTACTTCGTGAATTCACATTTTGCCTTAGTCACATTATCTCATAAAGGAAAGGGAACATGT
Organism: Thuja plicata; assembly: GCA_018584345.1. Lineage (NCBI taxonomy): Eukaryota > Viridiplantae > Streptophyta > Pinopsida > Cupressales > Cupressaceae > Thuja > Thuja plicata. The sequence continues at coordinate 138,655 of MU227686.1, forward strand.
TGTTTTGTTCTAGAGAATTCACGTGAGCCATCAATGTAAATGATGATCTTGTGGTGGTTGCTAGATCTCCTGATAAACCTAGAGTCAACTAAATGTTTCAACAACTCTATGATTCAAGAGTTTTGGTTAATCAAATTTAAGTTGGAGTCAAATCTAGGGTGATCGAGATCCAACTTGTAGGAGGTTACATGTGAACACCATGTGGCATATTTGCAAGGTCAAAACAAGTGACAAGGTGGACTTCATTGTTGAGGTGGTCATAAGCACATAATAGAGTGACACATGGACCATCAAAAGAAAGTCAAAAGGTCAACAAAGTTTATGATATTTCACATGGACCATCAATGCAAATATAATCTCATGGTGGTCGCTGAGTCTCTTAAGGAAATCATGGGTAAGCAAAATGATAGGAGATTGCAAGACTTCTCAATCGCCAAGTCTCTGAAACAAAACCATGGTCAAGGAAATTAAGTAAAGAAAAATTTAGAGTTCTCAGTGATCTAATCGACGCCATTAATCATGTTTTGATCCTGCGATGGTCACTTAGCCTCATAAGGAAAATGAATATTCTCTTGTGGTTTTGAGATTAAGCATGGTTCATAGATATTATATTTGATCCTGTGGTGGTCGTGCAACCTTGTTACAAAATTAGAGTTAAGAGAATGATTTGGTGACTCAGTGACATGAAAAATTTAGTTATCTAGGGTTAAAGAAGAGTCAGAACCAGAGTTTGAGATAAAAATTGACAAACATGTTTTTAAAAAGAGATCAAAATATTATCTCAACCATTGATACAAGTACCTGCGCTACCTGTGGCCATTAACATTTAAATATTCAAATATTCAAAAGATATGATTCTTAGAGTCTATGGCAAAGGCGTGATTTTTCAAGATGCAGACAGAGGAATGAGTCCAACTGACTTCTCAAGAGCACATTTATGGCAATGGGAAAAATATTCAAGTCTATATTTGATCGACTCAGATATTTCTATGATGCATTAATGAGAAGAATTAATAGTCTTAGGGTTTGTAAATTGTTTATTCAAATCCATTGTAACCCTAATTTCAAAGAATCAGATTGACTCTCAATCTTGTGTGCTAGAGGAGCATGTATATAAGTTTTTTGAGAGCTTTTAGAGCTTAGAGTTTTCCAGCTAGTGTAAGATTATCTATGGCATTTTCTCTGCCCTCAAGTTTTCACCTTGTTGTAATCTTTCATTGAATTCCAAATTTTGTATGAGCTTTCTATGCCATTTTCTCTGCCATCAAGTTCTTCCTTGTCTGTATTTCTCTTACTAAAGTTTAATATAGTGACTTTATTTATAGAAATCTCAAAGTTCCTGAGCCTTACTTTCTTTCAGCATCTTTGTGTACTACTCTATATGATTCAATTTAAATAATCTTCAGGATTTTTTCATCCCTGGTTACTTTGTCTCATTCCTATCCCTATTTGCTGGAGTGAATGTTTGTTTGCAGGTCACAGTCTGTGTCTACTCCCTTAGGAAAGCTATTGTTTGTGAAATATTATCTTTCCTTGAATAGCCTCTTTCTATTTCAGACCTCTTTGTGAAATACTTATGCAAGCCTATTCAAAAATATTGTGTTCTATTAGATCTGAGAGTCTTTATGCTAGTTTTGTCATTGTATTATGGTTCATTTCACCTTCGGTGTATCACCTAGTTGGATAATTTACTTTTCTATCATTTCCTTTCAAGCTTTCCTTCTATCCCATTTTCTCCAAAGTTTACTTTTGTGTTCAAGCAAAGATTAGGTTATTATCCAAGAGGAACCAACCTATAACTTTTAGGCTTCACTTCAAGTTAACAAAGGTCCCACAACCTAGAAGTGATTCCCATGTTATACTAGATTATCAAAACTACGAGAGCTTGAATAGGGTGCAAAATTTAGTGTATAACAGTTCCATGTATTTGGGTATTGTTAAGGCCTTGAAATATCACCCTAACTCAGGCATTAGGGCATACTAATTTCTTGGCTAAAAAATTACTTAGAAACACATAGCATTGGATTGCTATTTTAGGATTAAACACCCTAAATGGCTGCTAAGTAGCTTATTCAGTCTCATTTAATTATCGACTAGGGACGTAAACTTGGAATGGTATCTGCAAAGTATATGCTTCAAACCTTCTTGATTCTCATGGCTAGTCCTATGGAATTGAAATTCATTAAGCTTCAGGAAATCTATACTATCTCATGTAAATGTGTTTACTCTAAGAAAATAGTAATCACAAATAGGAACTACTCTACTCGCCTATGTTGCAGGAACAATCTACCAGTTCTGTTACCAGTGGCTGCAGGAATAATACAATTCTAATTACTTCTTAATGAACAAGGAAATAAATTCTACTTCTAACAAAAGGATTCACTCACCAAGTGGGCCCCCTTGGATGAGTGAACAAAAATGCAATCAAGATAAGAGAATAAAACTCAAATTATGTATTCTATTCATTCATGGAGAAATGTACTTGGAAAGTAAAATACCGTTACAATATCAACTTCTATTCTAGAAAATGCCCCTGGTAATTATCGGAACATCCCTTTCATCAAAACAATGGACATACAGGAAAGGGATGTTCAATTACTAAGGGATGACATGGACGATACGATTGATCCTCCCTTTGGGGTTCTCCAAACTACTAAAGTTGCTTCCATGTACTCCTTTCGGTTAATGAAATGGGTGTTCCAGGAGATCAAGAATTTAAACCTTAAGCACCACTCTATTGTTGCTAAGGTGGACTCTCTGCAGACGCTACTAGAGTCTGGCCCTAATACTAAGGTGGACAAGGTTACTAATGATGAAGACAATAATGTGCAGCAATTACAAGCCAAAATGGAAACCATGGAGAATACCATGAAAAAACATATGCAAGACTACAAAAATTTTATGGGGTCAGCCATGGATTTTTTCCTGACCATTAAGGAAGAGATGGATTCTGGGTCTCCCAATAAGAAGCCAAAGGACATCACAGAGAACCTGGAAGATGAGGGCCCCGACAAACACACGAGATCTGCAAGAAAGAAGAAAATTCATGAAAGGATCCAGGAACTCTCAGAGTTCAATGCAACGATAAAGAAGATATCTGAAGCAAAGAAGGAATCCATTGAGGCTTGTAAGGAGCTTGTCTAGGGCTCTGGTTTCTGGTTATGGTGGTTGGTCTTTTTTTTCTGGTCTTTGGCTTTTAGTTTCTCTCCTGGTTTTTTGTTGTTAGTTTTTGCTTTAGCGTACTGGTTCCTAGTCCTATTTCTTTTTGGAGAGCTTCAATGTTAAATATTTGTTTCTAGCTTGTAAGGGGTTTTGAGTCCCCATTCAAAAAATTTTTTTCCCTACAATCAAAAACTTATATTCCAGAAAATATATCAACTAACTCAGCTAAATTTAAGAGTTACAGTAGTCGGCTTATTTAAAGAGAAACTACAACTACTCCCTAAATCTAGGATCACTCCATTAATGAGGATCACTAATGGATACATAATGCTTATAACAGAAATTATCAATTAGCAAGAGTAAGTCTTCAAGTCCTTCCCAGAATATAGCATGTGGTGGCTCTAGATCTATGCGTTGTGTTTACTCAAGAACTGTATTGACTTGTTCCTCCCATGAAATTATTGTGGCACACCCTTCTTTAATTGCTTGTTTGATTCTTTGGGCATG
>MU227686.1:142438-229223 GCA_018584345.1 Thuja plicata
ATATATCATTAGTACTAGGAAAGAAGTGTTAGTTTCCAATTAATACTCTTGCAAGGCACATGTCTACAGGAAGGAGACTGCCCACAAACATAGCATAGGAAATAGGATCATTCATTAGCATATAACTACTTATTCCTATAATTTCTACCCATTAGTTCCAAGCAAATACACCACATGTTCTTTTATCATCCAATTACCTACTTATGTCTTTACATATATAAAATATACATGTAAAACCACAAGTTTAAAGTATCTATTTTGCAAGCAAACTGTTGAAAAGGAAAGTAAGAAACATTTGAAAAGATGGCCTTTTAAGAGGCTCATCATTCCCCCCAACTGCATTATTGTTGGTCCCCAACAATCATGAAATTACGGATCTTGGCCCTAAGCCTCAGGTCATTGGTGATCTTTTCACCTGGTTCATCAGCGACATAGTTGAGATACCCATGGTTGTCCCAAAGTCTTTCCCACCTCTATACTTCCTAAGTCATATCATGATCTTCTACATTTTCATTTTCTGCTAGTAAAGGCTACAGGAGGATAGGAGGTTGAAACCTTAATGAAATCCAGTAATTCAATAGTGTTTTTCCCATCATTATAAACCATGAGGCTTGATGAGTGGAAAGAGTTAAATTCTATGGAGAATGAGGTTCCCTAATTTTTATGTCATGGGACATCTGTACCCACCTCTATCTGCAAGCTACAATCGTGGCCTCAATATCCTATGATGAATTTTGTTCCCAATCTGTGTATGCCTTCTCTCTCACTGGAAGGACTTTGCGGGATCCACTATGGTTTATAGTAACTGAGATCCAATCAAGAAAAGTCTACCTATTATTCTGAACTTTAGGCCTCATCATGAGGGGTGTATCTATCTCACTGCTTCTAGATGGAAAAACATGATGCTCTTTGCTAATCTCATTATGAATCCAAGACATTAGTGCCCTTAACTAAACATCTCCCACATACAGAAGTGAATTTCAATCACTATTGTCTGGTACAACAAGATTGTGTAAATACAATTCACATAATAGGTTTTTGATAGACATGGGAGATGACTAAAATGCATCATAAAATTCATGAGGTGTAGAAATAGAAGGATTCAATCCCTCTACAATCCTAGTCAATTGAAAATTAACAAATTTCTCCTTAAGGAAAAAAGCATAGACTGGAGATAGTGACCTACATTCCATCACCGCAGGAATCAATTCAGTGATCTTCTCAATTTCTTCTCAAATAATGCAATATGATTTGTTTTCTGTTCTAGTTGAGAAGCTTGCTCCTTAATGAAACTTTTTCAGTTTTTCTGCTTCTAATTTCCATTGTGCCTTTTCCGATATAAAATTTTGGTACAATCTCAACCTTGCAGCTAAAGGTGTGGATAAATTTGGTGGTGGCATGGGTTCTTGCTGAAGAATATCAATCCACCCAGATGCAAGTTGAGGGATTTTTACTAATTTCTCTTCAATGGAAGTAGCCCCATTTCCTATGTCATGAGTTTTTATTGAATCATCTTCTTGGCAAGATTCATCAATGGAAGTTTCTCCTCTCCATATGACAAGGGTTTTTATTGAATCATCCACATGGAATGATTTAGCTGCTTTGGCCAGCATGCCTAATCTATCTTTAATCATTTGTTCAAATACATTTTCAACAATTTCCTCATTTGTTATAGGGAATTCATCAGGGGTAACATTTTCTAAATTGACATTAGTATCTTTCCCAACAGAGTCATTGAAAAATTCCTCTGTTTCCTCAGAATCCTTATCACTGTCTATGAGGATGTAATCAACATGTGGGTCAGTTGTACCTTCATCATTCATAATGTGGGAAATGGTGTCACTATCTATACTTTTTGGAGTCATTGCCTCTGAAGAGGACTTCTCTTTAGACTCAGAGGATTCAACATTTACAACTAGAACAATGGTTTTGTTTGCCTTACTAATATTAGTAGAAAGTCTAGCACTCTTCCTGACAGGGGTTTGGAAAGAGCTCAGAGGATCTTTATGTTTCTTCATGTTGGTGGACACCTCCTCTGTAGTGGCTACAAGAGGTTCTTCTAGCATTGACCCCTCGGGAGAGGGAAAATGTTCCTCAGCTAGGTTACTAACATCTTCATTATTATATGGTTGTTGTTCTGGAGTCATATCTTCTTCCTCTAGGGTTTTACCTTTTTATTCCATGGTAGCAGACCTAGTTTCCACTGAAGGTGAAGTGTTAGAATTGACATCGGCTTCCCTAGTTTTACCTTTCTTTTTATCAGATAGATGAGTAATATCATTGCAAGATCTTTTCCTAGATATGTTAGGTTTAGAAGAAGAGGCTTTAGGAATGACCTTTTTTTTCTATATTACCTTACAAACCCCCATTGCTATGTTAACCCTTCTTCGTATACCCTAGCCTCTAGGGCCAACCACTCTAGGTGCTATTTCCTCCATGGCCAATAATTCATCCCAAGTCCCAATCGATTGCTTAATTAAATCTGTTTTTATAAATAATTTCATTAAAAAATTATGAGAAATAGATTGAGATTTTCCTGACTGTACTAGAGATGCTTTCTTTTCCACAATGTTAAATAGAAAACTAGGTAAGTTTATTGGCCTATTTTCATGGCGGAGGGCACTCAAAATCTTGAAATGTAGTCCATGGAGGTACTTGTAATGACCTTAACAAGTGAAGTAGGAATTATGAACATAGATGACTACATATAGTCCATGGGTAATGATGCTCTTGAAGTGCCCTACTTCTTATCAATGTCCAATCGTGAGTCACCATGTAGGGTAAATTGTGCCCTGGCTGAGCACAAGACAATATCCATACTCCATTTTTCTCCTTCCTATGGAAAATTTGAAACTTATGCCATGATGTCCTCTGAGAATTCTATCATTAGACCTTTAACCATTGCAAACCCATTGTTCAGAGTGTTTAGAAATTGGAAAGCAATTTCTTCATCAAAGCCATTAAGGCTAAGGCAGTAATCCAGCCAGCCCCTTCTTTGAAACATTTCACATGCGGGTGGGTCCCCAAGTAGAACTCTATGATCTGTAGGCTTATGCCTTTGAAATTCTCCACCCATTGTTAATGACAAAAATGACTTTGGAGGAGCTCGACAGATGCTACAGAAATTTGGAAAATGTAGGACTGCTTACGAACTGAAGGTGTTGCTTATGAGAAAAATTGGAGTACAAAATAGCTTTTAGTTCTAGGAAAATAAGAATTACTTCAAATAATATTCATAAATAAATTTTCACGTGTTAAGTTCTATCACCTAACACAACACAAAAATATCATTATTAAGTGAACCTTATCTTTTAATTTCTTTCAAATCATGATGACATAATCACGGGAGGACAGATAAGCTCCCGCATGATGACGGTCATCGTGAAAAGACAAGAAATAAAGTTTTCCTTTTTGCATGATAATTTTAATTTAAAAATATTTTGAAACAATAATTAAATAATCCCTCCCTCAACTAAATGTAAGGAATGGTTCCCACCAAGCCTTTGCGTGCAAGACTATAAAAAAGGAAAAGAACACTTAATCCAATAAAAATGAATAAAATATTATATGAGCAAAAGTATGTGTCACTAACCTGTGAGGTGCTATAGGAAGAGTTTTCTTCTATGCTACATAAACTGATGGAGTGATGAAATGGTACATACAAATGGTAGAAAGAGGAGGTGAGGTGGATTTTATTGTTGACAAATCATTTCACAGAAAGTGAAATGTTTATTATGGAATATATGATAAAAATCACAGAGTGGTGGAAACCTGGGTGGAAGACCCAGATGCTTTGGCTATAGGAGTGTGGCTATCTATTCTTTTTTCTATAACTACTACAGGAAGTCTTCACAACTCACAGGTTTGTGATAGATCTTAAGATGATGTCCGTTGACAAGCAGTTTGAATTGCACATGATCATTGATAGAAAGTTGAACTGCACCATTGTAAAAATTTGAAATTATTTCATAAGGGCCTAGCCATCATGCCTAGAATTTTCTTGGAGTATGCTGATAGATTGATTCATAGATAAGGACACAATCACCAATGGAAAATTTCTTATCCTTGATGAATCTATCATGTCACTTCTTTCTCTGCTTTTGAATGAATTCGGTATTGTGAAGTGCACACTTCCTATACTCATTCAGTCAATTAAGCTACAAGACCCTATCATCTTGTGCCCTGTTAAGGTTGATATCTAAATCCAATGCCATCTTGAGAGTCTTATGGTGAAACTCAATAGGCATGGATGCGGATTTTCCATAAACCAACTCAAAAGGAGTAAAACCAGTCGTAGTTTTCCAAGTTGTTCGATAAGCCCAAATGGCTTCAGGAAGGCGGGTAGCCCAATCCTTTTTGTGAAAAATAACTTTTTGGGGTTAGGATGGCTTTAATTTACTGATTTGTGATCTCATCCTAGCCATGGGCCTGAGAATGGTATGTTGAAGATTTACCATACCTCACTGTGTACTCATTCATCAATTCAACAATAAGATTAGAGGTAAACTGCACACCTTGATATGTTACTATTTCATGAGATATACCAAACCTAGTAAAGATAAACATATAGAAACTCTGCTACCTTATGATCCCTAGCATACTACATTACTTTTGCTTCAACCCATTTTGTGGTGTAGTCAATGCATACTAAGATATAAGACCTACCATGGGAAGATGGTTCGATGGGCCAATGAAGTTGATGCCCCATTTGTCAAATGGTGTCACCACCACATGAAGTTGCAAGGGCATTTCATCATATTTGGCTAGGTGTCCCATCCATTGGCATTGGTCATAGTGCCTAGTATGCTTATCTACATCTTTATGTAATGTAGGCAAATAATATCTAGTTGTCAATATCTTGTATGTTGTCCTCTTTCATGAAAAATGGCCACCACATGGCTCATCATGACAAGCCCAAAGGATATAATATGTCTCATCTTCATGAACACATCTATGAGTGACTTGATCAGGACCTATGTAGAACATAAATCTAGAGATCCATGAAAATTTGAAGCTTTTATCAACCATTAGCCTGTGTTCACGAGGTGAAAAATGAGGTGGTGTTCTTCTTGTAGCAAGGTAGTTTCCAATGTCAGCATACCATGGATTTTGAGTTTCAAAAAATAATAGGTGCTCATCTGGGAAGCTTTCATCAATTGTTATAGGATCAATCAGGAACTTGTAATCTAGAGAGGAAATCAGCCACCACATTAGCTTTACCTGGTTTATCAATGATAGCTACATCAAACTCCTACATGAGAAGTATCCAGCTAGCTAACCTACCAGAGATGGTGAGTTTTTTCATCAAGTATTTGAATGCTAAGTGATCAGTATAGATAAATACTTCATAACCATTTATGTAATGTCTGAATTTATTAAGTGCATAGATTACAGCAAGCAATTCCTTTTTAATCAACATTATCATATTTCCACAATCTATTTAAATCAATTCTTTTCTTCTGGATTTGATTGTGTAAGTTTTTTTAGCATCAACATTTTGGATCACACTCCATGATCCATCATCAGGATGAGAGATTTTAGTTCCTTTTTAGTTACAGTATAATTCAATTCAGCGCCTTGCAAATTTTTTCTTATATAATAAATGGCATGCTCAACTATACCTTATTTTTTTCCTAGCACTTCCCCAATGACATAGTCAGATGCATCAATGTGTATATGAAAGGGCATCTTCCAGTTAGGTCCTCTAAGAATAGGGGTCATTGTTAAGATTCTTTCAACTATTGAAATGATAGTACACAGTCATCTGTCCATTCAAATTCTACTTCTTTCTTCAACAAAGTGTACAATGGGGTGGTAAGTTGGCTGAAGTCCTTAATAAATCTGTTGTAGTAACCGGAATGACCAAGAAAAATCTTGACATCCTTCTAATTTTCTGGAGTGGGGAGTGTAATGAAGACTGCAATCTTTGCAAGATCAACCTATATGCCAAAGGATGAGAGGTAATGACCTAGGACAAATCCCTCCTCCATCATCATATAACACTCCTCAATATTAAGTGAGAGGTTATAGTCCAGACATCTTTTAAGAACTTTTCCCAAATTAGCATGAGCCTCTTCTAATGTAGTTCCATATGCAGTGAAGTCATCCATGTATATTTCAACATAGTCAGCAGCAATGTTAGAGAAAATACTTATTACTACCCTTTGAAAAGTAGCAGGTGCATTACATAATCCAAATGGAAAGACAGAATAAGAAAATTTTCCCCATGGACAGGTGAAAATTGTCTTATCCTGGTCTTTAGGTGATATCTGGATCTAGTTGTAGCCACTAAAACCATCTAGGAATGAAAAATACTTCTTACCAATAAGGTTGTCAAGTACTTGGTCAATAAAAGGTAATGGAAAGTGATCTTTCTTAGTGGCTTTATTAAGCTCTCTATAGTCCACACAACCTCACCATTTTCCACCTTTCTTTGGGACAATTACAAGAGGAGAGACCCACTGGCTGTCAAAAATAGGATATATAAAGTTAGCTTGGAGGAGGTTTTGTAACTCATCCTTTACTATATTTCTTAGTGCAGGGTTTATTCTTCTATGGGCTTGCCTAATTGTTCTAGACTTAGGAATTATATAGATCTTATGGGTACACAATATTTTTTCTAGTCCTTTCATGTCAGTATAGTCCCATGCAAAATCTTGCTGACTCTCTTTTAAAAGCTAGAGAAGACTAGACATCTAAGATTATGTGAGATTCTTATTGACATTTAATTCTTTACCTAAGGTAATTTCTACTCTTTTGACTTTATCCAGCATAAGAACTTCTACAAATGAGGGTGAATTTATCTCATGGGGTAACAAAGTATGGAGATAATCAGGTGTTGGAGGAAACTTAGATGATGGTTTTTTGGGCAATATGGTTTGTAGGGAATAGTCAGGGACATGACAAGAGGGTGCTTTAGAGCCATACTATTTTGTAAGGATTTCTACCAATATGTCATCTTCCTCTTGTGAGGCCATAAATGGATCTCTACCAATAACCATAAGATACTGCACTGAATTGGTTTCGAGGGGAGCATCTCCTAGATCTGGCTAGACAACTTGGTCAAGTTCAACTTGGGGTTTGGCTAGAGAATATAGAGTTGATTTCTTGGTATGAATTCCATCAAATATGGTCATTTTACCTGAGTGACATGACATGCAAGCATCTACTATGGCCAACCAAGGCCATCCTAGGATTAATGGATATCCTCCTAGTGTGGCTTTTGGGGATAGGATGATGAAATTGGAGGGGTAATCCAAGGAATCTAGTGTGACAAAAATATCCTCTATTATATCATCTGGCTTAATAGTGGAATTATTAGCTAACTAGAGTATGATGGGTGTTTCCATCAACCCAATGATGCTAAGCCTTAACAACACATCCATAGTCATTACATTGATAGATGCCCCTAAATCAACCAAGATATTCTATATTTGTATACCATTAATGTGAATGGTAACCATTGGAATCCCTGGATTAGAGTATTTAGGCATCAAGGATTTACTAAACATAAGATCAGAAAGCTTCCCAAGGACATGGACGGTATCATGATCTTTCTTTTTCCTACCAGGGTGCTTGATATAGGCTTCCTTGATTGCTTTATTATAAATGGGAATTTCTTTGAGGGCATCTAATAAAGGTATTTGGATGGTCATTTTATTTAGTTGGTCAATCAGATCAGTTGTAATAGGATTCTCTTTAGGAGTTACTGATTGTTGAGCCAATCTTTGTGGATAAGGTGGAGTTTTCAAAACTAGAGTAGGTGGTGGAACAGTAGTGTTTTGATTGTCAAGAATTTCCTCAGCATCAAAAACATTAGTTATTATGGGATCCCTAGGCATAGGTAATGTAGTTCCTAATCATAAGTGGATGTCATTCACTTGCAGTGATTAAGCTTGCTGCTTGTTATTAGGATTTGGAGTTGGTTGCGCAAGCAATTGTGGCTTCTGAGGACTACTATTGGTTGCACGAGGTGGAGGCATGATAACTTGTTGCTGAGGTGGAGGCATGATATCATGCTACTAAATAGGCTGATTGGGTCCCCACTGAGGTTGTTCTTGTCAGTTACCATTTGGTTTCCATTGGTTATTCTTTTGCAGATGTTGATATTGGTTAAACTGCTACTGGTATGGGTTAAATGGAGGCTATTGTTGAAATTTTTGGTTGTACTATGGATTTTGATAGTTTTGGTTATACTGTGGTTGTTGATAGTTTTGGTTATATTGTGGCTATTGGTTAGACCAATTATGATTCCAATTATGTCCTTGAGGGAAAGAATTGTGGGGGTTTTGGTTTTGCCACTGATTACTATTATTATACCCAAAATTATTCAGGGGGTCTTGAGGCATACCTTGTGTCTGAACCCATGGTCACCATTGAGCCACATAGAAAAACTCTTCATTCTCCTCATCTATGGATTTGAACTCAATGGACATTGAGGTAGTGTCCACGAATGTAACTGTTTTGCACTTACAATTTCTTTTCTTCTCTATGTAGTGAGAGAATAATTTAGCCAACATAGCTTCTACATCCTCCTTCCTCTGGGCTTGCATGTTGTCCAGCTGAGTGGCCACATCATTAATAATTTCCTTCTTGAAGTCAAACAGGAGGTTAGACAACTCTATCTTAGATACTCCTAAACTATTTGTCTTATGAGGCAAATCTCTTATTCCTCTTCCTTTTTTCACTATATCTCTTGAGTAATTTAGACATATAGTCTTGATATCTTCCTAGTTCTTCTGAGTGATATCCCCACTGGCCATAAGGTCTAATGCTTCTATGCTTCCATCATTGACACCTTTTAGGAACAGACGCTTCTATGATTCCTCATTCAACTTGTGTTGAGTGTTGCATTGCAGGTTAAACATAAACTTGGAAACATAGTCTTCCAAGATTTCATCCTCCTTTTGTGACATTTTGAAGATTTCATCTCCCTTTAAATATCATTCTCTATATTACTTTTTTTATTTGGAAATAAACATGTTTCTCATGGTGTCCCAATTTTCTACAACATTAGCTCCTAGCCCCATGAACTACCTTAGAGAAGCCTCTATAAGAGTTGATGGAAACAATTTCATCTTATGGGCATCAATTGTGTAGTCATATCTCCTATAGAGGATATCAAAATCAAAGATGAAGGTCTCTCAGTCTTCAGTGATAAGGCCATAGAATTTTGGAAGTGCAGAGGATGGTATGTTCTTCAGATTTTGGTTACCTTAATGAGGAAGAATTGGGAAAGGAAAGGTAGGCTGAGAAATCCTTGGAGGAGGTCCTGGCTATTGTGGATGATAGATAATAAGAGCTAATTGGTTGTCTTGATACCCAGGCTCATCAAAGAGGACATGAAAATGTAGTGATTCTTCAGAGGATGATGGTGATGATATTTCTCCTTGGGCATCAGCAAATGGGTTTTCAAATGTGTCTTCTTCTTCACTCTCAACTCAAGGTTCCTTTGGATCGGGATTGAAAATATCAAAGGGTTTAGCCTGGTATTAGTGAGGAATAAATCTCCCATGAGGATCTCTTCTTCTATGCATAAAAGGATTGCTTGAAATTGAGTCCTAAATTATGAAAACTAGGAACATGAACACCGAAGTAAGTTTGCACTAACATCATCCCTAGCAGCGGCACAAAAAATGCTTGGCTAAATAATTTTCCTACAAAAACACCATTGGACTATTATTTCAGGATTGGAGACCCTAAATGGCTGCTAAGTAGATTATTCAACCTCATTTAATTATCGAACATGGACGTAAACTTGGAATGGTATTTGAAAAGTATATGCTTCAAACCTTCTTGATTCTCATGGTTAATACTATGGAATTCAAATCTATTAAGCTTCAGGAAATATATACTATCTCAATTAAATAAGTTTACTCTAAGAAAATAGTAATCACAAATAGGAACTACTCTACTCGCCTATGTTGCAGGAATAGTCTACCAGTTCTGTTACTAGTGATGACAGGAACAACAATGTTTTAATTACTTCTTAAAGAACAAGGAAATCACTTCTACTTCTAACAAAGTGATTCACTCACGAAGTGGGCCCCCTTGGATGAGAGAATAGAAATGCAATCAAGATAAGAGAATGAAACTCAAATTATGCATTCTATTTATTCATGGAGAAATGTACTTGGAAAGTAAAACACTATTATAATATCAACTTCTGTTCCGGAAAATATATCAACTAACTTGAATAAATTTAAGAGTTAAAATAGTTGGCTTATATAAAGAGAAACTACAACTACTCCCTAAATCTAGGATCACTCCATTAATGAGGATCACTAATGAATACATAATGCTTATAATAGAAAATATCAATCAGTAAGAGTAAGTCTTCAAGTCCCGCCCAAAATATAGAATATGGTGGCTCTAGATCCACATGCTATGTTTACTCAAGAACTATATTGACTTGTTCCTCCCATGAAAGTCTTGATCCACACCCTTCTTCAATCGTTTGCTTGATTTTTTTGACATGATGGTGCTTTTGCAGCAGCAACTGTCCTTGACTCCTTCAACACCACAATGATGTTCTTGAATGCACCATGACTTGATCCCTACAAAATGGTTAGCATATACAACCTTCAATACATATATATTTTATCATTAATACTAGGAAAGAAGTGTTAGTTTCCAATTAATACTCTTGCAAGGCACATGGCTATAGGAATGAGACTACCCATAAACATAGCATAGGAAATAGGATCATTCATTAGCATATAAATACTTATATCCTATAATTTTTACCCATTAGTTCCAAGAAAATACACCATTTTCTTTTATCATCCACTTACCTACTTATGTCTTTACATATATAAAATATACATATAAAACCATAAGTTTAAAGTATCTATTTTGCAAGCAAACTGCTAAAAAAGAAAAGGCTCATCACTAATATCTCATGGTAAAAATAGAAACCTTCCTGAGTTGTGGGTGAACCCTGATTAAGAAGGAATCTTTAGATTCTAGGTCGGTTCCTATTGGATTTTGAATATCACCTATGACTTACTTGTAATTGGGGAAAAGGGGAAAAGATGACTAGAATTGAATAAATAAACTAAAAGATGATACAATAAAACTTGATTGAGACTTATCAGAATTACAAGCTAGCATTCAAAAAACACACATTACTGAGATCTACAGTGACATTCACCATTCAACGTATAGGTTGACCTAAAACTCATTATTAGGGTTTATACCAAAAATAGTGATAATTCTGCCAACAAACATACAGATTCTGCAAAAGGTTATACTTGACAACCTAGACTAGGAATTGAATCAATTCTATAATCTATGCTGCAAAACACATTACACTTAAATGCATCCATGTTGAAAAGGATTGATAACAGGATCTCAGAAACAATATGTGAATAATGGGGAGTAGCTTTATTACCTTTAAAATCTGCTAAATGGTTACATGAGAAAGTAAAAAATATGTCAAGGAATATGTGCATTCAATTGAACACAATCTGCATAAAACTTGAACCGATGGCTACAAAATGCATGAAAGAGGGATAGAGGAACAAATATTCTCACTAAGCCACCTTCTCTCTAAATTCTAAACCCCTAAAACTAAGAAGGAAGCTCAACTATATACCCCTGAAGGCTAATTTTGAAAAACTAATCCCCTTCAAATTAGCTAGAAACCCTAATTCTAAGGCATAATTCATGCCTCAATTCTAGCCCCTAATATTGGCATTTTTGAATTACATATTTTCAAATACATTACCAGCACACCAAACCATATCAAAACCTAACAAATTAACCCACCATATACAAAACCCTAACCCCACTTCACATATAACTCTAACCCCATCATATAGAACCCAAACATATGCTAAGCACTGACACCATCACCCTAGGTCAACATGACCGATACTTAAAAATTACAACCTTTTTAAATGTCTACTCCACATCATAGGCTAGGTGATGTTGGCATGGCACTTAGAAGTTAACATCCCGAGGCTCCTCATGTCCAAAACACTATAGTCTTTAATGTAATAACTCATTCATGTACTCGATGGACTCCAAAATTCATTGGATTTGCATTTGTCTTGGTTTTGGGTTATTCAATCTCTTTCATTTGGTAGAGGAATGAGGTTTTTGAAACCCTAATTGTTTTTTTGCCTTGCTATGGATATGACGTTCATTAAAAGAACTCTATTGCTCCTCTGTGCTAAAGTTATCAAACTAGAACTCGCCATTATTACTTGGGAGTTGGGTTGTTATCTTGGAGTTCTAGTCTGTGATCTCAAGCTAGCATATGGTTGTATATATATCACTTTACCCTTCACAATGACCGTCATTTGAGCATGGAGCTCAAGCTATTTAATCTGGAGTTGATTGTGTAACCAAAAGAGCTTGGGCTCTTGACTTGGACTCACTTGTTATTTATGCATGAACTTGGGCGGTATTTAGCATTGCAGCTAATTGCTTAAAATAAAGAGATCTGACTCTCCTCTACATTGTGGGATCTCTTTGCAAAGTGGAGTTTCACACCATAATATATGGCATTGTCCATGCACATCCTTATGAAGCTCGGGTTCCATCACATCTCGGCTTGTAACCTAGAGATAAGTTACTCTTTGCTACTAGCTTGGCATTTATTCTTTATCTTCATTGATCTTGCTGTTGTATTTTCATGTTTTAAAACACTTTAGTTTGTGGGCTTTCAATTTGTTGACTTCTCTATGTTTATTGCAATGATCTTTGGGTTTTTTATGATCTTTTTGTTGTTATCTTTGCTCAACTTGAGCCTCTATTTGAACACCCACATTAGCTTATATTGTTGGCTTGAATAGTGTGAGCCCATGAATGCTTAGAAATAATTATATCTATTGTTGTTACAATTTTATTGTCTTCATGTTGTCAACCAGTATTATCTTCATGCTGCCTCCTTGGAGTTTCTTTGTAGTATTCATGCTTAAACTAATACCACTGCTGAGACAGAGAGCTCGAACTTATTGATGTATTGCCACCTTTTTAACCAAGAGTTCAACTTGAGCTTCTTTGTCATCTCCTCCAGTAAAGGTCTGTTGTTTTTTTCTTCATGTTATCTTCTATCGATGGTAGACTCTAGTGACCAGATAACTTGCACATTACTGCTCCTTTACTGTCAAGACTAAGAGTAACCACCATATTTTCTCTATTTTTAGCATCATTAAAATATATGAATTTGTCTATTATCTGGCCTTTAATGATAATCACAACCACTTGTCGATAGTGACCATACAATACATGCTTTTAAAGGGCCATTTTGAGAGTAGTAAGAAAGATATCCATAGGGCTCAAGCACAGGCTCATGACACCCATGCACATTACTATGAACGAAGAGCTTGATACTTTTAAATAATGCTTCTTTATTCTATAAACAACACTATCATTGAACATGCATCTTTTAATAACACTGTTATTTACCATCATTCTCAAATATCCCTTGTTATTTTATCATTTCTCTATTTATGCATATTTGATAATAAATGTTATAATATAGCATCTCTTTATAATAACAATGTTGTTATCCACCTGCTCTCGAATATGCGTTGTTAATTGATCATTATTGAACATGGATATTACCTCTTTTACTGTGGTCTATCTTCACTGTCATTTGATTGTTCTGCAATTCACAACCTTCTGCCCATGCATATACATTATCAACCGATAAATTGTAACAATATTACTTTCAACAACATTAGTATTTTCTTGTTCCTCATCTTTCTTCTCTATCATGCATATACATAACAATTGATAATATTATTTCTTACCTACTGATATCTACATATTGGCATTAGATCACATTGATATATATATTTTATGTCTTTAGACAACATTATCATTTGATTTTTCCTTAAATATGAATTATTTTAAAAACTACATCTGCATATGCACATAACTCACATTTGATATCACTATAGTTTAATAATTTTCTTGTAGATCAGCAATTAATTTTGCATATTAGTACATGTCTTTTTGTTTTACACATACACCACTTGTTTTGCACCTAGTTTTGATTTCTCTCATTGCTTTCACATTTTGAACATTTGCACATGTTCATGAGGTTCGAGCACGGGCTCGTGACACTCACAAACAAAATTACATCTATTATTTGTTTTCAGCAAGCTTAAACATCACCTTGCCATAGTTATGCCACTTTTGCAAGATAGCACTGCTTGCATGAAACTTTTTATGGGAAAGGGGATAATAGATAGCTACATTGTTCTAGATTCCTAGAGTGTATGTATAATCAGAGTGATGATCACCAAAAAACTATAGAAATTCATGATAATGTAACCAATTATGATTCTCTTCCTCATTGCATCTTTAAAATATAGTAAAGGGTTCCATAAAGATATTCCTCTTTGATGTTATTATTTTTTTAATGTAGATGCCTACCTTTCCATTGCATTGATGTTATTTGTAACTATGCAATTATAGAAGTTTGATTTTTGTATGATGCTTTTAGGTATTTGTGTATTTCTTAGATCCAATTTGGATCTTACACCTTTTCTCCATGATGTAGGAAACAAGACCAAAAGAAAACCTAGGATGTAGGAAAAACAAAGACAAATGCAAAGGACCTAAAAACTCAGATAATGCAGACAATCAGCTGCAGAATGCAGAAGACCTCTTAAAGGCAATGTATGGACCCCTAAACATCATCATGCTTCTATCTTATTTTCTTTTCTACATATTCCTCTATGTTTTGAATATGAAAGATATAATATGGAAGGAACATTTATTTACCACATTCAGTTTGAATGCATAATGTAATGATCAATTACAAATTTCAAAATTTGAATTTGATCAATACTTAGAGTACAATGTAACCTAATAATATGAATGTAATAGAATTTTTTTTCATCTTCATTAGCTGAACATTAGTGTTAAAGAGGTGTACCTTCATTCATCTTATATTGTTCTTGATTACTATCCCGCATGTAAAAAATTAGGGCAACAATTCAGGCAACTTTTGATGGATGTCTTCCTGCTAAACATTGGGACCAGTAGCCTAAAACGTTCCATTGGGAATTGAGTTTGTTAATCACCTATTTGAAACCCTAAACCTAGACAATGGATATAAGAAACCCATTTCCCAATAATTGTGTGTATGTTTATGATTGGTGATAGTGAAGCAACAACTTTATTATCACAAATTGTAAATGTATTCTTGATCATTGAGGAATGATTTCCTGTGTTTGCAGACATTGACAAAAACCTTAAGGTATGCCTTTCCCTATTTTATGAGTACTGATAGCCACCCTTGATTCAATGAAACTCTTCTTTTGCAACCCAAATAAACCCTGAATCTTGAAGACTTATTGAAACCCAGGAAAGCTAAAACTAAAACTGACCTAACTGTGCTTGACCTCACTTAGGGAAAATTTGTTCATTGAAATATTTGCCTTTTCTTCTGAAATTGGAATTATGCACATGCTTATAAGAAAATATAGGAAGACTAAAAAATAAAGCATATTTAACCAGTTCATGCAATATTTCATGAAGAGAGAAAGTATTTTGACTTACTTTACCCTATTTTTGGAAGAAATCTGAATCAACATGCTGCACTTGATCTTCCTTATCAACATCCTCATAATCAGGTGCTAATGTAAATGAGGCCTCTTCACGCTTCTCCAGCCGGGTCAGATACCGGTTTGGAAAACCTCTTGAGAGTATGAACTTGGAGCTTTCCTTGTTGATTTATTTACTTTCCTTCATTATCTTTGAGTCGTCATGATTGTCATGCATTACTAAAAACCATGTCAAATCCTCCTCCATGGTCAAAGGACCATCATCTTATGTTAGGTTATCTAGGAGTTTATCAAAACTATTAACCCTCTAGAAATCATGAGCCCTTGGGTCCAATTTGTGTTCCTGCATAGAATATTTAGAAATGATTTTCTCCAAAATAGAGCACCCTTCAATAGGCACATGTTCTAACATCTCAACATCAAGATTCTCATAGAAATCTTCAATAATGTTGTCAAAACAATCCTCTAGGCTTTGGTCACCCTCCCTATCATGAACATCTTGTTGATGTGTTGATGTGATCAAAATCATATCTTCCTCATATTGATCAAAAAATGAGGTTAACTCATCAAAGAAGAGCACAACCATCTCTTCTTTCCAAAAATAGTCTCCGACAACCAATGATCTAGTTTTTTCACTATCCTTCTCAAAATATGTAGCCAAATTTACAACTGAATCCAATACCTCTTGTCCCAGCTGGCTTTTCTCTTGATCTTTATCTATTTGTTCTGCTAGATTTGAAGCAATAACATCAACCTCCTTTTCAACTCCCTGATCTTGAGATGGCTCACATGGGGTAACCTTGATAACATTTGGCATCTGAAAACCAAGGTGCTTAGTCGATGAAGGCTGCCATTGCAACTTAGTAACTTTCTCATCTGGTTCAGCTACATAACACATCTCACATTGAGAATCAATAAAGTGGGCCGGTTGCCTATGCTCACTCAAGGGTTCTTGTAGGGGTTGTGATGCAGGTGCATCCTGAAAGTCCAATCATTTCATAGATCAAGGATTCTACATGCATTTCAAATGATTATTTTAATAATAATGTAATTGGATGGGTAGAAGTCTAGTATTTTAATATTTTTTCAGGAATCTGCACATTTTTCTCCTTGATTCTATGGGCTTCTACATACATTTTCAATGGTTAATTTTTATAATGTAATAGATTGGGTTGCGTCTTAGTTTTATTTAGTCATTTTAATATGTAATCAGGGGTTAGACATAAGTGTTTTAATTTAATAAATGTAAGGGTTGTGTAATCGTGAAGTTGACATTATCAACTCCACGATACTTTACTAGTATCTTTAATATATTTAGAATTAGAATGAGTTGGGTGTGGGAAGTTAAAAGTTAGTATTCATAATTAGTTATCGGTTGTCTTCTCGGGACAGATCTTTATATACTATGTAGCACCTGAGAATGGGAGGTGAGAGTAGAATAGTAGTCTGCAGGAGATTGAGAATCATAATGTAAACGAAAGTTGAAAAATGGAAGAAAGTATATCATTTTCTATTAAAGAATTCTAGTTCTTCAATTCATTGTTTACATTTCTTTGTTCTTAAATTTTTGAATTACTACATCTAATAAAGAATGGAGTAAACAATTTTAGGGAGATGTACTATATCGAATCCTATATCATGTTCTATTCGGACTCGAAGATACTAGAGTTTGATAAGTTTCGTGGAGTCTAGTGGATTTTATTTGAAGGATATTAAGTAATTGTTGAAATCGGTGTGCCATCAGTCCAATAGCAATGGTTGGTTAATAATAGAATTTGCGGACTATATATATTTTGTAGTCTATGCTATTTGCTGTTTGTGGTGATTGCAGATCTGTTTTGTTTGAATATGAATTAGTTCTTGGTATCAGGTTGTGGAGTCACCAACGAACATTATCAAATAGTATATTTGTTAGGATTCAGTTTTCTTTTATGACAGTCCTGCATTAGATGGTGGAAACAGTTCCATTAAATAGAGAAATGATTCAAACCACCTGATGATTCATTATTGAGTGAAGTTAAATGCCAAAACGGTTACCAAGAAACCGTTATCAAATATGCATTGATTTCAAATCATATATTGATAGTGGGAAACCCGAAAGTTAGTATTTTATAACTATTTTGAATTCATGAATGGTCTAATTGCAGAGTTATTTCCTTTGCCATGGTGTAGAGGATACTTGTTTCAAGTCATCGACTACTTGTGGAATAAATCTCATTATGTAGTCAAAATCGATAATCAATTTGCAAGGTGGTAACAGGTATTTCGTGCATAGAAATGAACTATGTTCTCATTCCTTAACTGAGAGGCTATGCTCGATGTGATTGAGATTACGGGATAGTTTTCAGAGGAACCATTACAAAAATTAATGGTAGTCTCGAATAATGGTGTTTGGAACAGCTGAATGACTTTGAAGATTGTTCCCAAGTCGGCATCAACATGTAAGGTATGAAAAGAATCAATGAATGCAAATCATTGTTGGTGAGTTTGATTCGGTGATAGATTATGAAAATGATTGAGTTGATAATAGTATGAGCCTCTAATATGACATTTGAAGAAAAATAAAGGATAATATACAAATTGATTGATACAATCGATGCCTCTCTGCATCAAGTGGTATCAGAGCTCAGAAGATTCTGAGTGTGTGATAGGGGAAATCACACAAGGACATAACAGTGACAGATTATATTTTTCTTGAATATGATTTTCACAAGTCCTTTTCAAATAAATTTCCAGATTCTTCTTTGATGTTTAAGTATTCTTGCAGCGAGTTTGTGCAGATAAGTTTCCAGATTTTATCTTGGTACTGTGTACCCATTTGTGGATGATTTTGGAGGAAACCAAATCTAAGTTGATCAATTAGGTTTGCATCCTTCACGAGCATTCAGAGGTGCTGGATCAGTAACAATTTACAGTAATGGATGGAAAAGAAGAGATGTCAAATTTATTGCTTAAGTTAGATAAATGGATTGAATATGAGGAAGCACAAGAGAAAAAGAAAAAGAAAGTAGAAATGGAAAAAAGAAAAGAGGAAAAGAAAAGAAAACAAGAAGCAAGATGGTTGAAGATGGAAGATGATTTAACAGCATATGAGATGAAATTAGACATGATGGATAAAAGAGATCAAGAGATACTGGAATTTATTGAAGCCCAGATAGCATTTGAAGAAGCAAAAAATGAAGGAGAAGAGTTGTCCATTGGAAGGGCAAGAGGAGAAAACCGATGCTGATGAAGAGCAGAAGGTTGAATACGAGCCTTGTGTTGAGAAGATTCTAGTTGTAGATAGTGATGCTGAAAAGATTGTTGATTTGGGTCGCAATGATTTGATTCCAAAAAAGCTTGATGTTAAAGATATGGTTTATGATGATCAAATGACAGATAATATGGTCTCACATACAAAGATATCCATATCGAAAAATAAAGAGGATAGCATGGAAGTAGTTCAAAATGCAGAAAATTTTTCAATGGCTGGAAATGATGATGAAGACATTTACTTCGACGATCAGTTCAGTGTTCATCTTGATGGCACTGCAATATTGGTTTTTTCTAACATATTTTATGCAAGTATTGAAGAAACATATTGGGTGAATCCTATTATTGATGTTCGTATGCACTTTGAAGTTTTGGTTTTGAGCAATATTTTTCACCTGGGCGAACAGGTGTGCGAGATATTAGCAAATATGTTTATCTTTGCAGGAGTCCACCAAATGATTCACTGGAACTAGAAGTCTCGAAAGAAGCTAATTCAAAGGGACTTGAATTTTTTTCTCATGGGGAGCATGATGCAGGCGCATCCTGAAACTCCAATCATTTCACAGATCGAGGATTCTACATGCATTTCAAATGATTATTTTAATAATAATGTAATTAGATGGGTAGAAGTCTAGTATTTTAATGTTTTTTTAGTCGGGTAGAAGTTAAGTGTTTTAATTAATAAATAAAAGGTTTGTAATCGTGAAGTTGATCTCCATGATAATTTACTAGTTTAGTTAATAGTCTTACTCTAATCGGTCATGCAAAACTGTTAGAGAAGTTTAGTGGTTTTTTGAGTTAGTTATGGGAGTTATCGGCTTTTGAAAAATTTTATACATACTATGTAACACCCGAGAATGGTATGTTAAAGATAGAGCAGAGGAGTGTAGGGGAGTGTAGAGAAGCCATGAAGAAAGATGTAATGGGAAATTTCAAAATGAAAAGAAGAATTGGATTTTCTGTTAAGAACTTCAGTCCTTCAATTTATCATTTGTAATTCTACGTTCTTAGATTTCCTAATGACTATGAATTAAGTTGTATTCGGAGATCTTTATTGAAGAAGTTTAATGTTTATTTGAAATCAGTTTTGGAACAGTCCTAAAAGGAATGCTAGTACAGGTTTATGTGACAGAGATGCAATGTTTATGAATCGGGTTTCATTCTTTGCTGGAAAACGATTTTAAAAAAGACTGTTTTGAAATATATTAGGTTCAAGAAACTATTCTTGTTGTGTGTCATTTTGTGACTGTGCTACTTGCTGTTTGTGGTGATTGCAGATCGGTTTTTATTTGTATGCAGAAGTTTACTGTTGGATTTGAATAAGTTTCTTGAATCAGTTGAATAAGTGGTTTGATGACGACTGCTTTTGTTGTCAGTTTTTTTTTATTTCATGAAAGGATGCAACCGTCATATGTTTCGGGCCCTTGGTTGTTTATGTCCAGCATCTCATAAGTCTATTGTTTTATATAACGGGTTCATAACAGTCCCAATTTGGGGGGCGTTATGATAGAATAGATGCAGTTTTGTTTATGTGCGTCGGTGCTAATAACAGTCCCATCTTGGGATGATGGGAGTCGCATACTCTATAATGATGGAAACGGTTTATGATAACAGAGAAATGATTTAGAAACTGAATGTTAGTTTTGAAATGTTTAGTAAACCCAAGATGTGAAGTAATATTATCCCTACAAAATACTTTGGATTAAGATTATCTCAGTATAAACTGTTAAACTACAGACAGAAGTTATTCTTAGTTCCTATTCACAGAACCGGCTGTTGGAATTTCTTGTGTGGTTTGATATTGTCAGTTGGTGAAGAAACAAATTATTTTATACAGTAAATCCTCAGTCTAAACAACTTCTAAAACTCAGTCTTAAGGTACTGACTCTTGGTGGGTTATTGGAACCTTCTGTTGAGCAACTCTGCATCAGGTTGTCCTATTTCTTTTGCAGGCTTATAACTTGGAATCTCTAGTTTGGAGCCTTCTTGAATTATAGGCTGACTTAGGGCACAAGAAGCTGATTGAGCTTCTAGCTCTTGTAATCTTAACATTAACTGCCTCATTTTCTCCTCTTTATATGCCACTTGCTTGGAAAATAACTCCTGCTCATACCTTTGAGCCTCCATCTCATGCTAGAGTATGTGAGATTGATAAGATAGCTCCTCTTGATGCATGCCATACTCTTTCTCTTTCTCCATAGATCTCAGTTTGTCTTGGAAGTTCTTCAGAATATCATCAAGGATCATGTTTGGAACATGATGGGGATAATTCTAAGAATCATTAAAGAGACTCCATTGTGGCCACTGATAGACATGCTACCAAGAAACTTGATGTTGGGTTAGAGGGTAGTAAGCATAAGATGAGTATTGTCCTTCAAATTCTGAAACAAAAAAAGTAGCAGGGTTGTATTGATATGATTAATATTCTAAGAATTGAGGGACACTTTCATGAAATGTAGGGTAGTAGTCCATATTAGGCACTAAATCTTCCTAAAACTAGTAGATATAACATCATGGTCGCCAGATATACAAAATAATGACCTCTCAAAGGTTTGCAACCTACTCGATGCATATCAAAACCAACAAGAATTGTGATAACTATGACCTTCTGGTCCCACTAGGCGTGCCAAAAACTTTAAAGGCCTTGAAATATCACCCTAACTCAGGCATTAGGGCATACTAATATCTCATGGTAACAATGGAAACCTTCCTCAGTTGGGGGTGGACTCTGATTAAGAAGGAATATTCAGATTCTAGGTCGGTTCCTATTGGATTTGGAGTATCACCTATGACTAATTTATGGTTGGGGAAAAAGGGGAAAATATGACTAGAAATGAATAAATAACCTAAAAGGTGATACACTGAAACTTTATTCAGACTTATCATCATTTCAAGCTAGCATCCACAAAACACACATTACTGAGATCTGCAGTGACATTCACTATTCAACGTATAGGCTAACCTAAAACTCACTATTAGGGTTTGTACCACAAACAATGACAATTTTGCCAACAAACATATAGATTCTACAAAAGTTTATACTTTACAACCAAGAATAGGAATTGAATCAATTCTCTAATCTATGCTGCAAAACACATTACACTTATATGCAGAAATGTTGAAAAGGATTGATAACAAAATCTCAGAAACAATATGTGAATAATGGGGACTAGCTTTCTTATCATCAAAATATGCAAAATGGTTACATGAGAAAGTACAAAATATGCCAAGGAATATGTGTATTAAATTTAACATAATCTGCATAAAACATGAACTGATCGCTAAAAAATGCATGAAAGTGGTACAAAGGAACAAATATGCTCACTAGGCCACCTTCTCCATAAATTTTGAACCCCTAAAACTGAGAAGGAAGCTCAGATATATACCCTTCAAGGCTAATTTTGAAAAACTAATCCCCTCCTAAAACACCTTCAAATCAGCTAGAAACCCTAATTATAAGGCATAATTCATGCCTAAATTCTAGCCCCTAATGTTGGCATTTTTTAATTACATATTTTCAAATACATTACCAACACACCAAACCATATCAAAACCTAACAAGTCAACCCACCATATACAAAAACCTAACCTCATGTCACATATAACTCTAACCCTATCACATATAAACCAAATATATGCTAAATACTGACATCATCACCCTAGGTCAACATTACCAATACCTAACAATCACAACCTTTTGAAATATCTACTCCTCGATATAGGCTAGGTGATGTTGGTGTGACACTTAGAAGTGAACATCCTGAGGATCCTCCTATCAAAAACACTACAATCTTTAATGTAATAAATCCTTCATGTACTCGATGGACTCCAAAATTCATTGGATTTGCATTTGTCTTGGTTTTGGGTTATTTGATCTCTTGCATTTGGTAGAGGCAAGAGTGTTTTGAAACCCTTACTATGGAGCCACCTTGCTATGGATATGGTGTTCATTACTGTAACTCTATTTCTCCTCTTTACTCAAGTTATCAAAACTAGAACTCGCCATTATTACTTGGCAGCTGGTTTGTTATCTTGGAGTTCTATTTTGTGATCTTGAGATGGCATATGGTTGTATATCTATTGCTTTACCCTTGACAAAAAATATGATTTGAGCATGGAGCTCTGGCTATTTATTCTAGAGTTGATTCTGTAACCAAAAGAGCTTGGGCTCTTAACTTGGAGTCACTTGTTGTTTATGCATGAGCTCGGGCGGTGTTTGGAACTAGAGTTAACTCTTTAAAATAGAGAGATCAGGCTCTCCTCTACACTGAGGGCTCTGTGTGTAAAGTGGAGTTTCATGCCATAATATATGGCATTATCTATGCACATGCTTAAGAATCTCAGGATCCATCACATCTCAGCTTGTAACTAGGAGTTAAGTTACTCTCTACTTCTAGCTTTTCATTTACTCTCTGTCTTCATTGATCTTGCTGCTGTATTTGCATTTTCTAAAAGTCTTTAGTTTGCAAGCTTTCAACTTGTGGACTTCTCCATGTTTATTGCAATGATCTCTGGGGTTTTTTATGATCTTTCTGTCGTTATCTTTTCTAAACTTGAGCCTATGTTTGAACACCCACATAAGCTTATGTTGTTGGCTTGAATAGTGTGAGCCCATGAATAATTAGAAATAATTATATCTATTGTTGTTACAATTATATTGTCTTCATTCTATCCACCATTATTTTTTTCATGCCACCTCCTTGGGGTT
Source organism: Thuja plicata (assembly GCA_018584345.1). Classification (NCBI taxonomy): domain Eukaryota; kingdom Viridiplantae; phylum Streptophyta; class Pinopsida; order Cupressales; family Cupressaceae; genus Thuja; species Thuja plicata. Next base: position 165,926 of record MU227686.1, read on the forward strand.
TCTTTGTAGTATTCATGTTTAAATTAATACCACTGCTGAGACAAAGAACTTGAAGTTATTGATGTATTGTAGCCTTTTAACCAAGAGTTCAACTCGAGCCTCTTTGTTGGCTCCTCCACTGGATGTCTGTCATTTTGTCTTCATTTTTTCTTGTGTTAATGGTAGACTCCAGTGACCATAGAGCTTGCACATTACTGCTCCTTAACTGTCAAGACTAAGAGTAACCACCGTATTTTCTATGTTTTTAACATCATTAAAATTTATGAATTTGTCTACTGTCTGGCCTTTAATGATAATGAAAACCACTTGTCGAAAGTGACCATACAATACATGCTTTTAAAGGGCCATTTTGATAGCAGTAAGAAAGATATCCATAGGGTTCAAGCATGGGCTCGCGACACCCATGCACATTGTTGTGAACAGGGAGCTTGATACTTTTAAACAATGCATCTTTCTTTTGTAAACTACACTGTCACTGAACATACATCTTTTAATAACACTATTATTTACCTTCATTCTAGAATATCCCATGTTATTTGATCATTTCTCTATTTATGTATATTTGATAATAAATGTTATAATCTAGCATCTCTTTATAACAACATTGTTGTTATCTCCTTCTCTCGAATATGCATTGTTATTTGATCATTATTGAACATGCATATTACCTTTCTTTTACTGTGGCCTATCTTCATTGTCATTGGATTGTTTTGCAATTCACATCCTTCTGCCCATGCATATAAATTATCAACTGATAAATTGTAACAACATTACTTTCAACAACATTATTGTTGACTTGTTCCTTATCTTTCTTCTTTGTCATGCATACGTATAACAATTGATAATACTATTTTTGATTACTTGTAAAAATATGTTTTATCGGGACCAGAAACCCCTTAAATAAATTTCAAAAAGGACAAAATAAATAAAACCACTCAAAAAAATTAGGACTGAGACCCAGCCCGCAAAATCTAGGATCAAAACAAAAAACTAGAGAAAAAAGCAAGAAACCAGCTAGGCTAGCCGGCAACCAAAGCCAAAAAATGATCTAGAAAAAAAGAAGGGGAAAAAAATGATCTAGGAAAAATCTAGGAGAGTTCCTTTCACTTCCTTCTTAGCCTCAAAGGCCTTCATGATGGCAACATTGAAGTCTGAAAGCTCCAAAATCCTGGCTTGGATTTTCTTGTTTTTGGTAGAACACGTACACTTGCCCAGACCTGCATCCTCCTTATCGTCTTTTTCATCCTCAATCTTCAAAATAGGGGAACCAGTATCCAACTCCAATTTAATGAAGTTAACACACTCCATGACAGAACCCATAAATAAATTGTTATCCTTCATGTGTTTCTCTAGAGTGTTCTCTAGGATGTTAAATTTTTCTCGCAGAGTCTTCAAATCATTTTCATCCTCCTTGTTCTTAATTCCATCAACCCTGATTGACCCAGAGAATTAATTACCTTGAATAGAATCCATGCAAGTAGATAGAGTACATAATCTAAGATGGATGCTTTTTATTTCCTTAAATACCCATTTCATAAGTCGAACCAAGTACAGAGACATAGCCTTTGCAGTTTGAAGAATACTGAATGCGAGTTCTATTTTGTCGTCCATGTCATCTTGTAGGAGTTGGACATTCCACTACTGCATATCAACCATTCTTTAAAAAGGAATATTGCTTGAACTAGAAGGGATATTTCCCTTCTTAGTAGTGTCCTGACCTGGGGTGTCCTCCTCCTTCCTCTTTGACTGTACTTCCATAACCACTTCAAGCTTCAAAGAAATGGGTACATCGTGCTGTTTAGAACTCGCATAGTTGACCAATATTTGAAATTTTTGACCCCCCACATCCCCCTTGATGCCTTCTAGTTCAATTCCTTTCTCCTTGACAATATGGGCTAACAAAGAATTGTCCTGTTCATCGCCAGAAACCCTCATCAAGACCGGAAAAGACTCCTTACTCTCATATTCAGACTGGAAATTGGGGATATAATCAGTATCCTCATAACCTTTAGCACTCTCACCCACTGATTCTGTATCCATTTCAAATTTTAATTTATTAGCCAATGGCTCAGCATTATCCTCCCTCACCCTAATACTTTTACCTAAATCCTTTGTAGAGGTAGAGTCTTTCTATGAAAGAACTAGGGGAATGGTAACCACAATTTTATTAACATGCTCTACAATAAGGAGAATCAGGCCCTCATTTAGAATGAGCTTACTTTCCTTTTTCCTATGGTCAATTATACTATGATGGAGAGAATGCAAAAGGTATAAAGGAAATGAAACCCTCACCTTATGTCATAAATGACATAACAACACAAAATGGTAAGACTGGGCCCTTTTATACCTCCCATCTAGTGAGATGTACTCCATAACCACCATTAGCACCTTTTCCTAGAACTCCTTGATGGAGTCGACATAATAACACCCCCCAAACTCTTTCACCAAACTCTTAGCTTCTACCATGTCCTTTGGGAAGTGCTGAATATCCTTCTAGGATATCTTCTTGTCCTTGTATAACTTTAGGCCCTTGGTGTTTAAACCTTTAACCTCAGCAATTAGGTCTTCGATAATCTTAACAGCCATACCTCCGATCACCATTGTACCATGCTTCCAGCTCTCAAAAAAATATTTCATGACATCATCTTTAGAGCCATGAAGGTGCTCCATGTAGTTAGTGAGGCCACCCTTGTTGAGCTTATCCCAGAAATCTATTTGGTTCTTCCATTTTTTATAGTTCTTTGGCTCCTTATGGTTAAGTGGCTCCTTACAGTTAAGCCTACCCCCATGATACCTTTCAAGAACAGGTTATCAATAGATATGGTGGAAATAAGCTAGAGATAGATAAGAATAGCTAAATTCAAATTGTTTAAACTACAAGTATATGCATGTCTGCACTTCACTTCTTCGAGAAAGACAAGCCTTTCCATAACCCTATTAACTACATTTAATGACATTTGTAATTTCATGAGAGCTTTTTGAGATTTTCCAAATCTGCTCACTTTCTATGAGCTAGATCATACACCAACTTGGCCTTCACCTCAATGGTCAAATCACTACCACTATGTTAGGTAACAATGCCCTCGGCCTTAACTGTGATGTTTGTCAGTGCATCCGCAGTACCATTCACTTCCTTGAAGTTATGCGATATAATGACATTGGAGAAGGAGTTAATTATTATATTAGCCTCATCAATAACAGCCTTGATAGATCATGATGGCTTAGTAATTCCTTTTATGCAATTTAATATATTCATTGAATTGTGTTCGATCCTCACATTCGAGGGTATTCCCTCATTAATTATTTTTAATGTTTGAAGAAGATCCATTGGCTCCACCATGTGGTTGGTTTGGACACCAATGGGGAATGCCACACCAACAAGAAAATTGGCCATGTCATCCCAAATTATACCTCCACATCCAGTGGGGCCCAGATTCCCCTTTGCCGCTCTGTCAAAATTGGATTTAATCTAGCCAAGAGGAGGGGAAAGCCAAATGGAATTCTACCACAGGGAAGAAGATTTAGCTATGGTTCATGTTGTAACTCTAGCATTAAAATCTAGCATGACTCCATTGAAGAAATTACAATTCTCTTTGATGCTTCTCTTAATCTTTTCTTCTATCACAACTGGAGGCAGGGTAGTATCACGAAAAACTTTGTCATTACATTTACACCATATTTTCCAAATAACATGAGGGGCAATGATGTTCTACAACAACCTATCCATAGGAATTACTGCATTTCTCCACTACATGAGAAATTTCTCCATATTGTTTGGGAAAACCCAACAAATCTTTCGGCATTGCAAGCTAAGGAACCAGATATCTCTAGAGTAAAGATAGTCAATGGCCAGATGGAAAACTGATTCCTCAGCATTCTTGTAAAGAAAGCATCTATTAGTCAGAAACATGTCTCTCTTTTGGATATTATCAATGGTAAGAATATTATTTCCTGCAAAACCATCCAATCAAATATGTTAATTTTCAGAGTAATTCATTTGCATCATACCTAGGCCCATAAGGGAATAGGATTGAGAGGCTTTAACAAAATCTCAGAAGCTGAAGCAATAGAAAATAGTTCCAAAGGGAGCTTCCCCCAGATCAAATTATCCTCCTTAGTAGGGTCCACTTTCTAGACATTTAAATCCATCGTCAAGGGTTTAAGTGAAAAATCTACTTCAGAAAGATCAACCCATGACTGGTTCTCCTAGTAATCTTTAGCCCACAGGCCAAATCTCTATTTACATATTTCAATAAAAGGCTGAATAGAAGGAATGGAATTCAGAGGAAAATTTTTAACCCAAAAATCATCCCATAACTTAATTCTCCTTCCAGTACCCAAAAGCCACTTAGCGCCCTTAAAATCCATCTCCTTTTCTTGCTGGATATAGTTCCAAATAAAAGAGCCCCGCACCTTCACATTAGACATCATGAAGTCTTATATATCAAGGAATGAGAAGAGATATATTTTTTGAATAATATCATTCCCTTCTTTTTTCTCACCATAGATATGCCAGATCTGCTTAGCTAGGAGAGCTTGGTTAGTCACCCTTAGAGGCCGAATCCACAACCCTCCCCACTTCTTTGGAGTACAAACCTTGTCCCAAGCCATAAGAGCCAATATCTTTCTTTCTTCCACTCCAGACCAAAGGAAATTTATCTGAATCAATTCAATCACATCTAAAATTTTTCTAGGAATTTTAAATAGACTCATGGCATAGGTAGGGAGAATTTACATAGAAGATTTCATAATTTGAAGTTTTCCTGCTTGACTTAGAAGAGCTCCCTTCCAGCCCGCCAACTTCCTAATGAATCTGTCCATAATATCTTCCCAAAAGGAGTGAAGAGGTTTCATGCCCAATGGGAGACCAAGGTAGGTTGCAAGCAAAGCCCCAATTTCACACCAAATAATTCTAGCGATTTTGTTTTGTCTTTCCTCAGGCGTATTAATAAAGTCTAGGGAACTCTTATTCTAGTTAACAATTTGACATGTTGCTTGAGAATAATTAGAAAGATCCTATTTGATCTTTCTAGCCTCCTAGATAGTAGAAGACCCCATAATAATTGTGTCATCAATGAATTACTCATGGGAGCAAGGCCTAGATGCAGTGGAAGGAATGAGGCCCTTTAAAGAATAGTCTAAAGCCAATTTCTAAAAATAATGACCTAGACCCTCCGCCAGAATAGAAAATAGAATGGAGGACAATGGATCACCTTAACGGAGCCCCCTAGAAGAATTGAATAAATGGGAAGAAGAACCATTCACAATAACGTCAGCCATCAAAGTGCTAATAAGATGTGAAATAAGCTACAACAATTTATCACATAATCGAAAGGATTAGAGAATCTTAATCAAAAAGTCCCAGTCCACCTACTCATAAGCCTTCGAGAGATCAAGTTTTAGAAAGAAACCATGGTTAGAAGAGGAGTTAGTCGAATGAATGACCTCATGAACCTTCATAATGGAGTCCATAATTTTCCTACTTGGAAAAAATCCACTCAGCTGGAGGGAAATAATATGGGGAAGGATAGCCAATAGTCTAAGAGTAAGAACCTTGGAGAAAATTTATACACCGAGTTACATAAACTGATCAGCCTAAAGGAGTCAACTGAATTAACACCTAGAGATTTATGGATCAAGGCTATGAAAGTAGCATTAATTTATTTAAGCATGGTTCTTGACCCAAAAAATTCTTTAACAACATTACAAATATCCTTGCCCACAATGTGCCAGAATTTGTGAAAGAAGAACACAGGAAACCCATCTTGGCCCGAGGACTTATCCCCCTCAAAAGAGAAAGAAGCTAACTTGATTTCCTCTAAGGAAGGAATGGAAGTCAGAACCTTATTAGTAACTTCATCCACTAAAGAGGGGATAGAATCAAGAAGCAGGGCTTGATTTTCCAAGGAAAGTGAATGATCTTTGGAAAGAAGGGAGGAAAGAAAGTCAACCATAGCCAAAGAAATATCTTTATTATTACTAACCTCTCTAGAAACTAACCTAAGTTTGGATATTCTATTGGAAGTGTGATGTTTGGAAGTAGAAATATTAAAGATCCTAGTGTTCTTATCTGCATCCTTCAACCAAAGTGACTTGGACCTTTATCTCCAGTACACTTCCTCTTTAGAAGTGATGTTATGAGTTTTGACCAAAAGAGAAGTCTCCCTATCCTTAAGGTCTTGAGACATACTTGTCTACTGGATAGAGTCCTGAATGATATCAAGTTCCTTTTGCAACTCAAGCTTGACTTTGAAAATGTCACCAAACACTTCCTTACTCCATGTTTTAATATTTAGTTTAGTGTGTTGGAGTTTCTTAGACACCCAAAACATAGTAGACCCTTGAATGTTAACATTCAACCACTCCCTGAGTCTATGATCTAATTGATAATATTGTTTCTCACCTTCTGATATTGGCATATTGACATTAGATCACAGTAACATTTATCTTTTATGTCTTTAGACAACATTATCATTTGATTTTTCCTTAAATATGCACTGTTTTAAAAATTGCATCTGCATATACACATAACTCACATTTGATATCACTATAGTTTAATAATTTTCTTGTAGAGTAGTAATGAATTCTACATATTAGTACATCTCTTTCTCTTCTACACACACACCACTTGTCTTGCACCTATTTTTGATTTCTCTCATTGCTTGCATAGTTTGAACATTTACACATGTTCATGAGGTTCAAGCACGGGATCGTGACACTCACAAACAACATTACATCTATTATCTATTTTTAGAAAGCTTAAACATCACCTTCCCATAGCTATGCAAATTTTGCAAGATAGCACTACTTTCCTGAAACTTGTTATGGGAAAGGGGATAATAGACAGCTACATTGTTCTGGATTCCTACAGTGTCTGGATGATTAGAGTGATAACCACCCACAAACTATAGAAATTAAGGATAATGTAACAAATTATGATTCTCTTCCTCATTGCATCTTTCAAATATAGTAAAGGGTTCCATAAATATATGCCTCTTTGATGCTATTATTTTTTCAATTTAGATGCGTACCTTTCCATTGCATTGATGTTATTGGTAACTATGCAATTATGGAAGTTTGATTGTTGTATGATGATTTTAGGTCATCATTTATTTCTTAGATCCAATTTGGATCTAACACCTCTTCTCCATGATGCAGGACATAGGACCAAAAGAAGACCTAGGATGCAGGACACATAGAGACAAATGCAAAGGACGTGAAGACTCAGATAATGCAGACAATCAGCTCCAGAATGTAGAAGACCTCTTAAAGGCAATGCATGGACCCCTAAACCTCATCATACTTCTATCTTACTTTCCTTTCTTCATATTCCACTAGGTTTTCAATATGAAAGATTTAATATGGAAGAAACATTTGTTTACTACATTCAGTTTGAATGCACAATGTAATGATCAATTATAAATTTGAAAATTTGAATTTGATCAATGCTTAGATGATGTAACACTAGTCTTTCTTCTCCCTAGCTTCCTCTAGGGGCTCCTAGGCCACTCTATTGACCTACTATGGTTCTTAAACTAACCCTATATTCCTTATAATTATCCTCACAAGATCCTAATCCCTTCAACTAGTGAACACCCACAATGTAGAATCAAAACTCACAATGGTCCTTCCTAGGATTCAATTGGCCTTCCTTGCTCCATCTACATAAACTGGCCCAAATGGATCTGAAACTCCTCCATATGGAAATTTAGTCTTTAAGATTGTTTATTGGACTAGTTACAATGTCCACAAATAAATTTGGGATTGAAACCCTCAATGAGTTCCAAATTCCAAGTCAATTACACCCAAAAGAGGGCTACTAGTATTAGCCCTAGTTGAGCACCTTTTCTGCAATAACTTGTAAAAAATATTAACACTTCAAAAAAATAACACCATATTTTGATACCCTTTTTCAAGAACCTAAGGATTTTGTAGTTCTTGGCTTCCAAAGGTGTACGTACAGTACCTCCTACAAACATGCCTAAAATTTAGGGTTTTAGGTCCTTTTCAAAGTCTGCACAAGAAATTGGTTTTCTTGGCCTGCAAAAAACTCACCCAAACTTCTCCTCTGAGTTAGGGTTCCTTCATTCAACATACTACCTTCCTTGAAATCTTTGTTGAAGATATGTGCTTTCAATCTATCCAAACTCCTTTGCAACTGCTGGTGACCCCTAGCCATGCATCTCTAGCTCACTTTGGGCATCACATTAAAAATAGCTGCCCTACTTTCTTGGGCCCCTCCTTCATTGTACATAATCTACATAGAGTCACCTTCCATAATCCAATAGCTCTTGCAAGTTTCATGGTGGAAAATGGATCTATGACCCCATTTGCGGATAGTGCTCAATTCAAACCAGCGACAGGACAAAAACTAAAAGATTTTACCAAAGCAACTAAAAATATTCCAATTAACAAAGTACCACAACACAAAGTCTTAGAACAATCTGCATTACAAAAAAAATCTTACATTAGCAGATTCAATCCATTACAATATGAGATCCTCACAAAACACAAAAACTATAATCTTCTTCAATTTCATAGTCCATACACACTCTGACATCAACATGCCAACCCTTGGAAATGTTCGAGGATAGCCTCCTATATTTGACCAAGGCACTAAAACACTGGTTTCAGATAGTTAAGGAACTAATTCCTTCGAATTTGCATTCTTGCAACAATTTTTTTCAATGTTGTCAATGACAACATTGACAACTTTTGCAACGTTTTGGATATGCTATCCAAACATGGTCAAAAAGGTGTCCAATATGCCCCAAATCACTCATTATGGTGTATAAACATAAAATAGGACCTTCAATCCTTTTCCTGGCTACATTTGGCACTAAAATCATAAAACACCCTAATAGACCTAGATTGGACTCAAAGGTCACTAAGGACCTAATTAGGCTTCCTCACACTTTACATCCTAGACACTAGGAACTACATGTTCCTTTATTAATCTAGTGGTCTGGCTAAAACCACTAGAAGACAACACATCAAAATAAGCCCTAGGTTACATTGCACACTTAGCCTACCTAGGTGCTCCTGCACCATACTCCCCAACAAGGAAATCTATGTCACTCATGTGGACAAGTTATCCTCTGAAATGCCCACCTTTAAGTCTTCCTCTGCAATCCATGAGGCCTTTGACTCTGGTCTATTCTTCCACTGAATCAACTGTTCCATGTAGACTTTATGTTTTGTATTCTTCTTAACCCTGGAGTCCAAAACTTTTTCAGCTACCATCTATGGTTTGGGAGGCAGTATAGTAGCCTCAATATCCTAAATGATTTCTTGACTTCCTTGACTAATCTCATCCACTTTCCCTCAAAACTAGATTAAGTCCTACACATTGAACATCAGAGAGATACTCAAGTTTGATGGTAAGTCTATCTTATAGGCATTAGCCCCATATTTGGCTAGAAATTTGCAAGGTCCCACCCTTTTCATCTGAATCTTGGTAGGGACACCCTTATGTAGCCTTGATTTATTCAAGTGAACCATCACATATTCACCCACCTCAAATCAAACATCTCTCATGTTTTCATCCACTTTTTCCTTCAACTTTTGTTGACTGTCTTGGATTTGTTTCTTGACTTGTTCATGTATATGCTTCATGGTATGGGTGAAATCCTCAGCATCTCCACTTCTATATTCCATACCTCCAACATCCATGATCTTACAAATACCCATAGGGTGCATCCCATAAACAATCTCAAATGGGCTTCTTCCTGTCATTCTATTCTTACTGTCATTATAAGCATATTCTACTTGGGGAATGACCACATCCCAAGTCTTCCCATAATCCTTAGTTTGGAACCCCAATAGGTTACCCAATACTCTATTTACCACCTTAGTTTGGCCATCAATCTAAGGATGGTAAGCTGAAGTAAAAGACAGATTGGTACCCAATCTAGTCCATAATGTCCTCCAAAAATGGCTCATAAATTTTACATCCCTATGTGATACTATGCTCAAAGGAAAACCATGAATCCTCACAATCTCCTTAAAAGACAAATAGGCTATATGGATGGAATCATTAGTAGTCTCACATGGAATGAAATTTCCCATCTTACTAAATCTATCAACAAATACATAAATGCTATCATACCCCTACTTTGTTTTGGGTAGGCCTAAGATAAAATCCATCCTCACAAACTCCCATGGCCAGTTAGGGACTGGTAAATGTTGATGCGACCCTACATTACTTATTCCTCCTTTTTCCTTCATGAAAACAACACACTACTCCACATATTTGGAGGCATCCTTCACCAACTTTGGCCAATGGTAGAACATTTTCACAAGCTCTAAGGTCTTGTTTACACCAAAGTGACCACTTAAAGTTCCATTATGTTTCTCCTATATGAGATTCAGCCTCATAGAACCTCTTGGCACACATAACTGGTTACCCTTGAATAACAATACATTCTACAAATTAAACTCTGAGAACTTGCTACGGAAATGGTTTTGAAAGTCCACACATACCTTGTATGCTTCCCCAAAGTTCCCATCTTCCTTGTATAAGTCTTTGAAACTATCAATGTCAATGCTATTCAATTGTACTTCTTGGACTATAAGTAACCTTCGGCTTAAATCATCTATAACCTTATTGAGCTTCCCCTTCTTGTTTTTTATATTAAAGGTGAATGCTTGTAAATATTCTATCCATTTCAAGTGCCTATTGCTTTGTTTCTCCAGACTATTTATGTAGCTAAGAGCTTAATTATCAGTAAATACCACAAACTCTTTAGGAAACAAATAATGCCTCCATTTTATAAGGGACTGAACTAAAGCATATAGTTCTAGGTCATACGAAGAGTATTTCTTCTTAGCCTCATTCAATTTCTCACTAAATAATGAAATTGGCCAACCTTCTTGACTCAATACACCTCCTATTGCTAGTCCACTAGCATCACACTCAATGGTTAACAATTTCTCAAAGCTTGGTAATTGTAGGACAAGTTGAGTAGCCACTTGTTTCTTCAACATCTCAAAGGCATTATCTACTTCTAAGGTCCACCTAAACTTAGTTAATAGTATCCATCAATGGTGCACATATCCCACTTAAATTTCTAGTAAACTTCCTATAAAAATGTGCAAGGCCATGAAAAATCCTTACCTCTGTGGCTATGGTAGGTGGAGGCCAGTTTAGGATATCAACAACCTTGTGTTGGTCCATCTTTAAAGACCCTTTGGACACTACAAAGCCCAAAAACACTAGTTCTTGTTTGAAGAACTCACACTTTTCAAGGTTGATAGACAATTTCTCTTCATGCAATCTCTTCAATACTGCTTCTACATGTCTGATATGATCCTCTCTTGTCATGCTAAATATCAATATATCATCAAGATATACCACCATAAAATTCCCTATGAAGTCCTTGAGCACCTCATTCATGAGCATCATGAATGTGCTCAGATCATTTGAGAGACCAAATGGCATAACAAGCCATTCATATAACCCATCTATGGTCTTGAATGTCATTTTCTATTCATCCCCTTCTTTCACCTTGATCTGGTGATATCCACTCTTCAAGTCCAACTTGGTAAAGTACATTTCCCCTCCAAGGAAATCCATGAGATATTCTATCCTAGGTTAGGGAACCTATACCTTTTTGTGATCTAGTTTAGAGCCCTTGAGTCTGTGCATAGTCTCCATTTTCCTCCCTTCTTGGATGCCAACACAACTGGGACTGCACAAGGGCTAATACTCTTTTTGATCAAGCCTTTATCCAATAATTTCTACACTTGTCTAGCTACCTCCAAGTTCTAATCAGGAGTAAGATTTTATGTTGCTTTATTGGATAAAGATGCCCCTAGCACAAAGTCTATTTGGTGACTTATTACTCTCTTAGGTGGTAGGGTTGGAGGAGTGCCATCACTCACTATGTCCTTTTACTTCACAATAAATTCTTGTACATCTTGTGGTAATGGCTCCTTCACTAGTTTTTCATCCTCCTTGGGTCTTAGCACAATGGCATACCCTTCATTCTCATCATCCTTGATATCTTTCACAAACTACTTCCCACTACACAACATGACACTAGGATTCTTTGACTGTGGATCCTCATCTTTGAGTAAATACTAAATCTTGAAAGTCTTCCCTCCTTTCTTGAAGGTGATGGAGTTATCCTTCCCATCATATACTACTCCATTATAAAATTTCCAAGGCCTTCCTAGTACCAAGTGGAAAATATCCATTGGTAGGATGTCACAAGGTAGTCTATCCTTGTACCCTACAATTGAAAACTCAACCCATGTATGCTCATTGACCAATACACTTTGGCCTTTGTTGAGAAATGTCACTTTATAAGGATTCACATGGGGTATCTTGGCTAGCTTTAGTTTCACTATTTCCTCCTTTAAGATGATATTATCTGTGGATCCAGAGTCCACAATCACTTTACAAACCTTACCAAGAATTTTGCATCTAATTCTGAACAAGGCCCTCCTATGTTTGGGATCATCCTTGATTGGCTATCTTATCATTACTCTCCTGAACATTAAGTTCTCTCCCAGCTCTGATTCTAGATGGTCAATCTCAGGTGCTTTGACACTTGAAGTGTCCTCATGGTCATATACTACCCTTTTATCATTGTTTGTTGTAGAATGTTTGTCAGGACATCTATAGGCTAGATGGCCTAATTTCCCACAATAATAACACTTCATGGTTACAAAGTAAGACTCCTACCTCCTCTTCCTCTATTAGGACCACCGTGATTACCCTTGCCTTTATTATAACATCCTCTTGAACTACTTTTAGTCTGCTACTCTGTCAACTTATTCTCTCCTTGTGACCTTTTCTCACTACCTTTGCCTTGGTAGCCTCCTCTTTGACCCCTTTGGTCTCTTCCTCTACCCCTATTGTTCTTGAAAATAGAGTCACCATTATTCTTGTTCTTCTCCTCCACTCTTATGGCTAACTGATGACACTTATGTATTGTAGTTGGATTCCATAGGATAATCTCCTCTTGGAATTTCCACTTCAATCCACCCAAGTATCTATCCACTTTGATTGACTCCTCTTCTTGCAATTTAGACCTTAGACACAATATTTGGAATTCCTTAGTGTATGAGGCCACATCTAGGTCTTTTTGTTACAAGTTTTGTCTCTTTCTATGGAGTTGGATTTCATAATCCTCTGGGAGATAATTCTTCTTCAACTTAGTCACCATTGCATTCCAATTTGCTATTCGTTTCTTCCCCATTATTACCATCTCATACTGAAGGTATTTCTCCAAGTCAAAGCTGACCCTCTGAGTCTAGACTTGGCCACCTTAAGCTTTTGGGCTTCAGTCACACCCTCACATTCGAAATGATTCTCCATTCCCTATATCAGTCCATTACTACTTCAATATCCATCTTGCCATTAAACAAAGGGATTCCTTCTAATGCTTTGCCACCTAATGCTTTTATGGCCTTCAAGAATGGCTCTTCATTCAAGACAGGGTCAGGTTTTGAAATGATGTCTTCCTCCAAAACCTTCTTGCCGCTATCACTGCTTTCCACCCCTTCTCTGCTCCTAGCTACTTCATTTGGAACTTCCTCTAGTTTCAACCTCATGCCTTCTAAGGATTCTTCAAGGAGTTGGTTCCTCTCCTTTTTCTCATCAACTCTCTCTATCTAACTCTGCATTTTTCACCATTTTTGACTCTCCTACTAACTCTCCAGTACCTACAAACATGCACCAACTTCCCAACTTTCTCAACTCGCTCTGATATCACTATGATGTAACCCTAGTCTTGCTTCTCCCTAGCTTCCTCTAGGGGCTCCTAGGCCACTCTATTGACCTACTAGGGTTCTTCAACTAACCCTATCTTCTTGAGGATTCTCCTCACAATATCCTAATCCCTTCAACTAGTGAACACCAACAATGTACAATCAAAACTCACAATGCTCCTTGCTAGGCTTCAATTGGCCTTCCTTGCTCCATCTACACAAACTGACCCAAATGGATCCCAAACTCCTCCATGTGGAAAGGTAGTCTTCAAGATTATTTATTGGACTAATTCCAATGTCCACAAACTATTTTGGGATTGAAATCCTCAACAAGTTCCAAATTCCAAGTCAATTACACCCAAAAGAGGGCTACTAGCATTAGCCCTAGTTGGGCTCCTTTTCTACAATAAATTGTAAAAAATCTTAACAAGTAAAAAAAATAACACCATATCCTAGTACCCTTTTTCAAGAACCTAAGGATTTTCTAGGTCTTGGTTTCCAGAGGTGTCTGTACAATACCTCCTACAAACGTGCCTAAAATTTAGGGTTTTTGGTCCTTTCCACGGTCTACACAAGAAATTGGTTTTCTTGGCCTACAAAACAACTCACCTAAACTTCTTCTCTATGATAGGGTTCCTTCATTCAACATACTACCTTCCTAGAATTCTTGATTGAAGCAATGAATGCTTTCATTCTCTCCAAACTGCTCTACAACTCTTGGTGACCCCTAGCCATGCATCTCTAGCTCGCCTACGGAATTAACTTAAAAATAGATGCCATAATTTATAGGGACCCTCCTTCACTGTACATAATTTAAATGGATTCACCTTCCATAATCCAAGATCCTGTGCAAGTGCCATTGTGCAAAATGGATCTATGGCCCCATTTTCAGACAGTGCTCAATTCAAACCAGCGATAGGATAGAAACTGAAATATTTTAACAAAGCAACTAAAAATATTCCAATTAACAAAGTACCAACACAAAAATTCTTATAAAAATCTACATTACCAAAAGAAAAGCTTACATTAGCAGATTCAATCCATTAAAATATCAGATTCTCACAAAACACAAAAACTGTAACTGTTCTTCAATTTCACAATCCGTACACACTCTATAATCAACTTTCCAACCCTTTCAAATGATCTAGGATATCCTCTTATATTTGACCAAGGCACTAAAACACTGGTTTCAAATATTTAAGGAACTAATTCCTTCAAAGTTTCATTCTTGCAACAAATGTTGTCAATTACAACATTAACAACTTTTCCAACTTTTTGGATTTGCTATCCAAACTTGGTCAAAAGGTGTCCAATCTTCCCCAAATCACTCATTATGGTGTATAAACATAAAATAGGACCTTCAATCCTTTTCTTGGTCATATTTGGTACTAAAATCATAAAACACCCTAATAGACCTAGATTGGACTCAAAGGTCACTAAGGACCTAATTAGGCTTACTCACACTTTACATCCTACACACTAGGAACTACATGTTCCTTTATTAACCTAGTGGTCTGGCTAGAACCACTACATGCCAAAACAACAAAAGAAGCCCTAGGTTACATTTCACACTTACCCTACCTATGTGCTCCTGCACCATTAGAGTACAATGTAACCTGATAATATGAATGCAATAGCAATGTTTTTTATTTTCATTAGCTGAACAATAGTGTCAAAGAGGTGTACCTCCATGCATTTTTTTACTGTTCTTGATTACTATCCCAGATGTTAAAAATTAGGGTAACATGTATCTCATTAGGTTTTGAGACTAGAACCCACCTTTTTGCCTTCCCTAAGCTATATTTATGGTAGTTTTTTGTATGTAATCATGCTTAGGTCTTCAGTGGCTTGTCCATGTTGGAAATTAGGTAGAGTTTCTGGTAGGATATTTTTACTCTATATGCTTCCACTCCTCTCCTATGCAGTTAGTAATTCTATATATTCATCTTTATTTTTTTGCAACTCTCTCTCTCTCTCTCTCTCTCTCTCTCTATGTTTCTCTTTGCTTATTATTATTGGGTAAATGTTATACAATCCTGAGATTGTAAAAATAATAATATATAATCCATTATATTTTAATCAAGACATGACTAGTATTACCTCCTATTCTAACAATTAATTTAATGTAATAATCAGATGCTGACTACCAAAACACAACAGTTATAGTTGACGTGTCATGGAAAAAATGGTGTCATTAGAGGAATTCAAAATTCATAAAGGGTTTTAAAAGTGACAAGGAAAAATAGATTAATCGATTGATACAATATAATACAAAATGGATGATGTTACATTGCTAATCACATGCTATATAAAACTATTATTCATGTATAAAAACTAAATATGAGAATATAACTTCCCAACTAACAACTATGAACTAACATTTATTTATTAATCTAAACTAGAAATTAAGCTATTTAATGTAATATGCTAACATTCCCCCCTTATTACATTAATCCAAACAGGAGTGGAAGTTGCAAGGGTTTTGAACCCAACCCTTTTAGATAATTTAGTGAAGCATCTCCACCAATCCTCCTCCTTCACTCAAGAAACACCAAATTAACTACATTAGTGGATCTCCTAATTGAAAAACCTCCAATTGTCTACACAACATGTGTGTTCCCACCTCCAACACAGAATGAAATATATTTTCTTTGAAATTCCACATCTTCTCTTAGTGTGTCTAATTCCTCCTCTAGTGGTTCACATGAGACACCTTTCCTCCAAAAGTATACATCTCCTCTAAGTGTATCTAACACCTCCTAAATTGCTATGGAAACAACCTCTCTTCTATTTCACATAACATCATCGACATGCCTGCTCATGAGACGTCTTTACTCTAAATGTGACATCTCATCTAAGCATGTCTAACATCTCCTCAAGTTCTTGATAGATCATATTCAAGTCTTCCCCTCCTCTCCCCTCGCTCCTTGAAGGGAAAATCATGATGCCAAACCCCCTCTTCTCTTCAGGGACACAAATATATCAATTCCCCTCTTTTCGCCAGGAACAAATATGACAAGCCCCAGCTGTTCAGGGACACAAATAGATTACTTCTCATGCAATGAATAATCCCTTAGTGAGAATCTAGCTCAATATGATAGTGAACCTCCTGGCTTCATTGCCTCTATCCTCCTATATATCTATTCATTAATCCCTAGACTTTAGGTGAGTCAATCTTGGCTCAAATCATCTTTGGGAAAAAATGGGTCCTTGTCCTTGAGAGAGATGACAATTTTCTCTTCTAGTGGAAGGCCAATAGAAACCTCTAATCTATAGCCATCCACAACTAGGTGCATTAATTAATTCACATGATCTTCAGGTGACATGGAAAGATAAATATTATCTATAATTTCCATCTCCACAAACTGTATTTTCATGATTGCAAAAGTCCTCTTAAATTGATCCATGATACATGAGTTCTTTCCCACATTCCCAAATTTTAGCACATTAAACAATTCCCTAACAATCTTAGGCATTAACTTGCTAAGATTATCCATTTTTATTTGAATGCTCAAACAAGAAACAATAGAAACATGTCCGCATACACTAATAATAAATATTTAAACGCCCCCCCCTCCCCCCCATTTTTTAAATGTATAGAAGCAAAACTAATAAAGCTTTAGATTTTTGTTTTCATCATCGTGGCCTAAATTACTTGATTTGACTATGGAACCTTTTGACATCAACATTTTTAAACTTGAGGAAAGTTTAGAGGTATCATACATCTTCAGTTTTCTTCTCTCATATTCCTTTGAGGAATAGGAATATAAGTTGCATAATTTTGTAGTTCTATTTCTTCCTAAGGAGAGGAATTGTTCAAATAGCTAAGACCATCTTCAGAATTATTGTTCAACATCAAACATTATTCTAGGAGTTACTTTAATAAGGGAAAACTGCATTATTTCTCTCCTTCATCTTTCATATATACAAAGTATTGTCTCCTCACATGGGGTTTTCTACTTCTCATATTTTTCCTTGTTTAGGGGGTAGCTTTTCCCCACTATTTTTTCCCCTCTTCTTTATGGGATTCCATGTATTTGGGTATCTTATTAGGTTTTGAGAGTGGCACCCACCATTTTTCCTCGCTTAAGCTATGTTTATGGTGGTTTTTTTATGTAATCATGTTTAGGTTCTTCGGTGACTTGTCCATGTGGAAAATTAGGTAGGGTTACATGTAGAATATTTTTACTTTATATGCCTCCTCTGCTATGTAGTCACTAATTCTATATATTTATCTTTGTTTTTTGCAACTCTCTCTCTCTCTCTCTCTCTCTCTCTCTCTCTCTCTCTCTCTCTCTCTCTCTCTCTCTCTCTTTTCTTNTTTTTTGCCTCTCTCTCTCTCTCTCTCTCTCTCTCTCTCTCTCTCTCTCTCTCTCTCTCTCTCTCTCTCTCTCTGTGCTTAGTATTATTAGCTAAATGTTACACAATCTTGTGATTGTAAATGCAATAATATATAATCCCTTATATTTTAATCAAGACATGGATATAATTGCATCTTATTTTAACAATTAATTTAATCTAATAATCACATGCTGATTACCAAAACACAACTACTATAGTTGACATGTCATGGAAAAAATTATGTCATTAGAGGAATTCAACATTCATAGAGGGTTTTAAAAGTGAAAAGGAAAAATAGATTGATCAATTAATACAATATAATACAAAATGGATGTTGTTACATTTCTTAGTGTTAGCTATATAAAACCATAATTCCAGTATAAAAACTAACTATGGGAATATAACTTCCCAACTAACAACTATGAACTAATATTTATTTATTAATCTAAACTATAACTAAGCTATTTTATGTAATAAAATAATATTATCCCCCTTATTACATTAGTCCTAACTGTTGGAAATGAGATGAGTAATTGAGAGGGGAGGGGTGAATCAGTTACCACAAAAACAAATCCAAGTCCCTTAGATGTATTAAACAAACTTATCACTCTACTTGATTAATGAATGATATTTTGTTGTAACTTAGTTAACAAAGTAATCTTAAGATATTAAGTGTGATTAACCTTTAGTAACTTAATGCAGAAACATATAGCATAAATCAAATAACATGTGCACATGTGACACCAATATTTAACGTGGAAACCCAATTTGGGAAAACCACCAAATGCAACTAGTTACCATTTTTCACTCTTTTGAAGTGAGCCCTGTTAGGAGCCAACCCTGTTAAAGGTTAGAAAATACACTATTAGGTGTGACCATATTAAAGGATTTAATCACCTTGTAAGGAGTGGCCTTGTTAGAGGTCTTTAGACACTTCAATGTAGAAATGCCACCTTGTGAGAGGATTTATGAAAGACTGTTAAGTCTGTTTGGTTAGGAGATTTGGATCACTGCTAAAATTGTTAGAGAGTAACAATGAGTTGACCTAATTGTAGAAGCAACTAGTTTTTCAGATTTAGATCTCTATACTGGATTTAACTAGATACTCAGTGATCAAATATTATTTTGCATCTCAGTCTAGATATTTTGTCCTTAATCAGAATTCCTTCTTACTTTTCCTTAACTCTTCATATCATATCTCTTCTTCTCCACACTTTTCAATAAAAACTTGACCTTGTATATATGTAATAATCCTTGTCAAGCTGGCTTGAATACTCTTTCAAAGAAATAATAAAAATCAACTCTGTCAGCTGCATTTAACCAATTAAACATAAGGTGTAAATTGTTGTAAGTCCGCTAACACTCAATGCATAACTTGATTAACGATGCCCGACCATTACTTGGTTGTGAGTAAACTCACTGTATTTCCCAAGTGAACTTGGTTAATAGAAAAATTCCTTCATTAGCTCACTAAGCTCGGTTAATACTGCAAATCACTCAGTAGATACTGAAGTCTTCTTCAATGCCCGAGTGAGCTCACTATATACTAACTGTGCTTGGCTGGTTTTAGATATTTGTGTAACATAAATATATTTGTGTAACATAAATGACAATATAAAATTAAAAAATTGTCTTCAACAATCTATCTCTTTGGCATTGATGGCAACACAATATGTCATTATACAAATATTTTAGAGAAAAAAAAACAAGAATACAACTTATAATATCCTTAGCTTCATTTTGATTCTTATCCAGAAAACTCCCTTTGTCTTCATAGTCACTGATAAATAATTTTCTTCATCAATCTCTATTTTTGATCAATTTTTCCTTCTGATATGTTGATTTTTGTAATAATCTCTCCCTCTAGATTTCTTTGGCATGACATCAATAATATCTCCCTCTTTGACATCCAATGCCAAAGACTCCATCCAATGAAGTTTTAATGTACCTAATGTACTAATTTATATGCAATAAGTTATGAAAACCTACATCAACTTGTTAGATATTTACTGTAGCTCAGTTGATGCATCACTAATCTATGCATTAATGATCCTTGGTTAGGGGAATCACCCCTAGATTTCCTATAAGATACAAGAATGCATCCTTAGGTAAAGGTTTTGTGAATATGTCTGCAATTTGTTCTTTAGTATTCACATATTCCAACCTTACTTCTTTGTCCTAAACCAATTCTCTCAAGAAATGATACTTTATTGCAATATGCTTAGTCTTAGTATGCATCACAGGGTTCTTTGAAATGTTAATAGCACTAGTGTTGTCACAGTTGATAACAAGTGGTTCTTTGATTTCCTCCTTCATACCTGACAACAATTGTTTTAACCATATGATATTTGAGCAATTCACTGCTACCGCAACATATTCATCCTCTATTATAGACTGACATATGCAATTTTCTTTCTTACTAGTATAGGAGACTAACCTCTTTCCAAGAAACAAAGCTCCGCCATTGGTGCTCTTTCTATCATCAACACTTCCTACCCAATCAACATCAGTAAAATTCTTCAAATCAAAGTTTCCTCCATTCTTATACCATAATCCATAATCTTTAGTGCCTTTGAGATATCTCAGAATCCTTTTGATAGCCATCAAATGATTCTCTCTAGGATTATCTGAAATCCTTGCAACAATATCAACTGCTAATTCAATAGCAGGCCAAGTGTGAACAACATATTGAAGTTTACCAATCATGGATCTTTAAGTAGTCTGATTTACTTCCTTGGAATCATCATCCTTAGACAACTTATGTCCAGTAGACATAGGTTTCCCAACTAGTTGAGAATTATCCATCCCAAATTTCTTCTATATTTCTTTGATGTATTTAGACTGAGTAATGTAGATACCATCCTTCATCCAATTAACTTGTAAACCATCAAAGAATTTGATTTCTCCAAACATAGACATCTAAAATTCCTTACTCATTTCTTTAGAAAATGTTTTGCATAAATCATCATATCCAATTAATAGTATATCATAAAAAAATATCTCTACTAATACTATCTTGTTCTAAGGTCCTTCTTTAATGTATAAGCTACCATTATCATTAGTTCTCTGAAATCCAATACTTACTAGGTAACCATGCTATCTTTCATACCAAGCTCTAGGAGCGTTTTCAGTCCATACAAAGCATTACAATTTCCAAACCATATTCTTTTTGTTAGGATAAAAAAAACCTTCATGTTGCTCAATATAAACTTCCTCTTCCATAATTCCATTCAAGAATGCAGATTTTACATCCATTTGGTATACCTTGAATCATTTATGTGCTTCATATGCCAGAAGAGTTCTGACTCCTTCAAGTCTTGCAACAGAAGAAAAATTTTCTCCATAATCAATACCCTCTTCTTGAGTATATCCTTTACACACTAATCTTTCCTTGTTTCTAAAAACTTCACCTTTTTCATTCAACTTGTTTCTTAAAACCCACTTAGTACCAATTACATTCTTGTCTTTTGGTCTAGGCACAAGAGTCTAGGTTTTGTTATTTTCTATCTGCTCAATCTCTTCATTCATGGCTTCTATCCAACTTTCATCATTTAATGCATCTTTAATGGATCTACGTTCAAATTCACTAAGCATACATGTACCTTTAAGTTTGTTCCTTGTCATTATACCTTCTATGTGATCTCCAATTATTTTCTCAGGTACATGATGCCTTCTGACATATTTTGCAAGTACTAGTTCCTTCATCTTTGATTATGGGATTTCTCCACTTGGTTCACCATGCTCAAATATTATGTTATGCTCTTATAAATGACACTTGATTTCCTCTCTCTGAGACTTGCTTGCCTCTGTGTGAGATTCAGTTCCCTCTGTCTGAGACTCGGTTGCAACTAGTAGTAGCTCAGGTTTCACATGTTGTAACAAAGTTTGTGCTGATGAATTCAGTGGTTGGAATGGTTTCTATCCAATTACCATTGCTTGTGTCTTAGGTATAGTATCAAGTTAATAATACATTAATTATAGTCAGTGATGGATTGTTTCATTTGAGGTTCACTGCTGACTTTTATGTAGTTGTATCTCCCTTTCCAAGGAAGTCACAAGTGGGAAAAGTTAGTTGAGATATACCTATTAAGGGCCTTGGATGAATTCTAACTTAATATCATCCCATATGTCATGGGGATGTCAACCACTTGGATGTTGATGATGCTAGACACTCGAGGTTCTTAGACGAGTTATATCTAGATATTTTTTAATTCACCCACCATATTGACAATAGTTTTCTCAACTTGAACCACTGCACCTTTGATGGTGTGGGGACCAATCCATGCTTCTTATAAATGGATAGAGGCATAACGTTACCTAAACCTCCATAATTCACTAGACAATTGTGCAGGTTTTCACCATAGACTTTAAGGTTGAGTAGGAAGGGATGGTCTTGGTAAACCTCAGGCTCTTTACTGCTTTGTTCTTTACTTCTTTCTGCAAAATCATCAATCTTTACATGTACACTTTTTATGAATTTATGAGTAGCAATATTCAAACATTTATATGCTTTTCTTTTATAGGAGTAGCCTAGGAATATACCTTCATCACCTTTTACATCAAAATTTCTAGTTCTATCTTCCTACAAGATGTAACATTTACTTCCAAATATTTTGAAATAACAAACATCGGGTCTATAGCCATACCATAATTCATAGGGTATCTAATCGATACCTTTATTCAGTTGAACTCTGTTCAAGGTGTGAACTATAGTGCTGATAGCTTCCTTCTAGTATTTGGTTGCAACATTATTTTCAATCATCAGGGTCCTTGCACAATTCATAATGGATCTATTTCTTCTTTCTGCTATTCCATTTTGTTGTGGTGTACCAGGGGCAGATACCTGTCACTTGATTTCTCTTTCATTACAGAATTTATTGAACTAATTAGAAATGAATTCACCTCCTCTAGCAGATCTTAGGAATTTTAGTTTCTTTCCTATTTCCTTCTCAACTCAAGCAAGGTACCATTTAAACTAGTGAAAACCTTTTGATTTTTATTTGAGAAACATAGCAGTCATCATTACAGAATGATCATTAAAAAATAGAATGAAATAATTCTCTCCCGTGTAACTTTTTGTTCCTATTGGTCTACATAGATCAATATGCACTAATTCCAAGACTTCTCTAGTATTGTAATTATTTCTTTTGAAATTAGTTTTGCCCATCTTCCCAATTTGATGTATTGTTTGCACATTGCCAACTTAGGTTTCTTCAGAATAGGAATACCTCTTACTCTTTTGTTCTTGCTTATGTTGACCATGTTATCAAAATTCACATGACACAATACTTTATCCCATAACCAACTTTCTTCTACTTGTGCAATAAAACATGAACTTTCAATGAGATCAAGATAGAATATATTACCTTTTGTATTCTTGCTAGTTCCAACTAGGTTTCCCTTACCATCTAGGAGCATTGCCTTACCATTAATGAATTCTACCTTCAAACCAATGTTATTCAGTTGTGCCACACTTAGTATATTATGCCTCAGTCCTTTAACCCAATAATCATTATCACATTTGATTCCTTTAGTTAGATCAATAGAACCTTTACCTTTCACATACCAAGGTTCATCATTTCTAAATATGACACTCCCACCATAACAGTGCTCAAGATGTTCAAATTTTTTTTTATCACCAGTCATGTGATGAGAACAACCACTATCAAATATCCAAGTATCATTCTTGCTAAAATGGGAGAAAAGTGAAGTCTTTTCATTTTCTTCATTATCTGACTCATCCTTAATAGCAATGTAAACCATTTCATCTTCATCATCATCACTATCAAAATATTTTGCAATATAACAAGATATCTTACCTTTGTCCTTTTAACTTTTGTAACTTTTTGAAATCTCTTTGGCGTTTATACTTGTTGAATTTTTTCTCATCTTTGTCATCTTTGTTTGGACACTTAGCAACAATGTGAACAACCTCGTTACATGAAAAACAAATCATTGGTATTATTCCTTTGTATTTCCCTTTTCCTTTGGCAGCTCTCTTTGCAAGTAGTGCTTCAATTATTTATAGATCTTCATCATCACTATCACTCTCAATCTATTTTCCCTTTGATTTTCTATCTTTCTTACGAAGGCTTAATTTGGCTTTGAGTGCAAACTAAAAATTTCTAAGATTAGGAGAATAATTGTCAAGATTGTCCAAATCAAAATTTGTTAGCTTCCAACCAATGCATCTAGAGTTATATCATTACTACACCTCACTCTTGAATAGCTGAAACTCTAATTGCATAGATAGGAAGTAAATTTCTGAGTACCTTATTGACCACTATTTTGTCTTCAATCTATCCACTAGTAGCTCTGATGGCACTGACAATTTTATTGATTCTTTCATTGTATTTTGTAATGTCTTCTCCTTCTTTCATTTTCATCTGATCAAACTGACCTTTAAGACTCTCTACTTTGGATCTCTTAACATTGTCATCTCCTCCACAAATATCATGGAATTTATTCCACATATCATAGGCAGTAGGGCAGTCCTTGACTTCATCAAAATTTGAATATCTGAGTGAAGAGCTATATCAATCATCATTATGCTATGGTTCTTCAGTTCCACCATCTGATCCATAGACATAGGTCTTAGTGGTTCTACATACTTGTGGTCCAAGAATTGCAAACTAGTATCTCAAATAGTAGATATATGTAGCCTCATCAACTCTTGCCATGTAGGAAAGTTGTCTTTGTTAAGCTTAGGGATCTCTCTTCTGTAAGACATATTTGATCTTTAGCTTAGGCCTTGAAACCTTCCCTAAAAGCACAAAAATCTTTGATACCAATTATTGGAAATGAGATGAGTAACTGAGAGGGGAGGGGTAAATGAGATGAAGAACAACTTGAGATGTTCCTCCATACCCTTGGCCACAATCTGAGGAACTGCAATATTTCCCACAACATTGGGCACTCAGGAGAGACATTCAGGCGACACTTCTACAAGGTGATGAGGGCTACCTTAACACTCCACAAGGATTACTTTATACCACCTTGTCCAAAAACTCCTCCTAAAATTAGTGGGAAGGACCGTTTTGATCCGTTCTTCAAGGTAATTATTGTGTTGTTACAAATTTCTTGTATGACTTTTTATCCTTTTCATATTATGGGTTGACTGTACAATTGATGATTGTATCTTATCATATAGGATTCTATTGGATCTATTGATGGAACCCATATACCAGTCATTGTCGATGTCGATGTCGGCATGCCGGGTAAATATCGTAATAGAAAAGGCAAGCTGTCACAAAATGTTATGGGTGTGTATTCCTTCGATTATAAGTTTCAGTACTACCTTGCTGGTTGGGAAGGGTCTATTACAGATAGTCATGTTCTAGCTTCAGCCCTGTCAAGAGAAGATCCTTTTGTTGTTCCCCCAGTAAGCCAAATCATATATTATTATAATCAAGCGTACAATCAATGTTTCAAGTTTTAACAATAAAATTTATTTATGTAGGAAACTATTTTCTAGTGGATGCTAGATATCCCAATCCAATTGGATTTCCCATTCCTTATCGGTGTACACGATACCACCTGAAGCAGTTTTCAAGAGAAAATTCAATTAAATCTTGACAAGTTGTTCAACCACTGACACTCCTCTCTTAGAAATGTAATAGAGTGTACATTTGTTATTTTCAAGTAGAATTTTCTAATCCTAAGGCATGCCATGTCTTATTCTATCATGACACAAGCCCATATTGTATTAGCATGTTGTATACTACACAACTTCATTATGATAGAGGATGAAATTCCACCAGAAATTGGTACCGAAGATGAAGATGATCGTGATGGGATAGATGTACCAATTCTTAAGACATATAGGTTGTCTCATCATGATAGAGACTAGTGGGCACAATTTTGAGATGATATAGAAAATAGAATGTGGGAAGACTTCAGATCCTAAGAATAGTTGTATTTTTATGGGTCAATGTATTTTATTTGAGTAAATTGATGGATTTATATACTTTGATATTCATGATGGTTTCATTTTTCTTTTATTCATATTTGTAAGTATTGGACAAGTTTTTTTTTTAATTTATTATATTATACCGATGTATGCAGATATAATGATACAATGATATGTCCATAAATATGTTCCATGTATATGTTTAAACCATTAACAATAATATGTTTACACCATTAACAAGCCTTTATACATTGTGAATAACTGATCTAAACCATGGCATACACAGAACTAATGTTGAGCATGGAAGAAATCTATAACATGAGCCACATATCTTCTTCCTCAAACAATGTAATGTGGACCAAAGAGATGGAACACAAGTTTCTAGACTTTGTCATTGAGCAAGTCCAACTTGGAAGAAAGGGAGATGGGGGATTCAAAAAATAAGGATGGATCGCCATTGAGAGGCACTTCAGCATGGATATGCACCTCACTCTAACAAAGGACACTTTCAAAAACAAGATGAAAACATGGAAGGTTGCATATAGAGTAATGAAAGAGTTGAGAAATACAAGCAGTTTTTCTTGGAATGAGGCAAATCAATAAATGGATGTTGAGGATAGTGTGTGGGATGAGATTTTGAAGGTAGGGTGATCTTTCTAATATTTTGATTGAAATAATATTGCCTTCTTATAAAGATAATAATGAAATACAAAACCTAATCCATTTATTTATGCCAACATGCAGATGAGAGAATTGAGTGTATAAGAGGAAACCCTTCCAATACTTCAATGAATTGAGTGTAATTATGGGTAATGACATTGTTGAAGGTAATGCAGCTACGACTACCCATGAGAGTGAGGAAGGGAACCCTATGGAAGAGGCATTCGATGTGCATGAGGAAGGGGACATTGGTTTCGATATACCTATTGACAGTGCTACTAATTTGGACAAAGACCTTAATCATTTAAATCAGTCAACTGCAAATAGAGGAACTGTGACATCATCATCATCAAGGATGAGAAAGAGGAAAAAGGCAAGTATGGCCAATTCCTTGGATGTCACCTCCACAAAGTAGATAAATCTGACAAGGATAATGTTTTGGTTAGCGCATATAACACTCTCAAATCCATCCCTGAATTGATTCGAGGTGTTTTTGTGAAGGTATACGACACCTTCGTGCTTCAATGTGAAAGAGCCAAAGGGTTCTTGTTGATGAATTAGGAGGAGAGAGTGGAGTGGATTGCATTCACATTTGGTGGATTGTAATGATCCACACTACCCAAAGCATTCACAAATTTAGTGCCAAATAAGTATGACACTAACCATAATTTATTTTTTGATTTACACTTTTCAGAGGTCTTTGAAACATTTTCAAATATTATAACTTACCCTTTTGCATGTTTTATGAGGTGACAGTACTATTGCATTGCAATATTCCAATCGGTTTTTACAATGTTGATATAGTACATATGTACTAAATAATTTATTATTGGTTGTCATTTTTTCCAGACATATTTAATGTTGTACATAGGATAAATTGATCATTGTTTCCAAATATATTCAATGTTGTACATAGGATAAATTTGTTGTTGTTGTTGCGCGTAATTTTAGTAATTGGATCTATTTATTTGTTGAGAAATGAGATCAATTCAACTGCTAAAACATGTGGTCTTTCATAATGGATAATCATGTTCAAAATCCTCGTTAACTATCATATCCAATTCTGACTATATCCATTCGGATTTGAGTAAGTATTACCCAGCTGGACAAGAAGCAAATCCTCCCAGATGCTACCGGTTACAAATAAATCATATTTTTGTTACAGTAAACAAATCCTTGTGGGTGGAACATCTAATCATTTCAAAATGTATTTTTATCTTTAGTATGTCGCTGTTATAAATAATTAAGTATTTGCTGATCATCTCATTTAGTTGTTTTTTCAGATCATCTCTGTTCGTTATTGTTATTTTTCTATTGTAGATTGCATTCTCTTTGATGTTATGTGTCTATTACTTTTCTTCTTTCAATAAAAAAAATATTCCTTTCTAGGCATTAGCAAATAAATTTTTATTCCTTTCTAGTTATCTACTTAAATTTCTCAAAAGAGGCTGAAATGTTTCTTAGGTTTCCATTTCTCAAGATGCTTTGTGGTTATACGGATGCACTCTAGAAGTATAGCTTAACGTTTAGGTAAGAGGGAAGTTGAATATTTTTTTATAAAATTATGGTTTCAATGGTTATTGAAGGTGCCATTATCATTATTTACATCCATTTAGATGTATAACCTCATTAATGAGTGCTACTTTGATTTTCATTGATTTTTCTATATTAGTAGACTTCTTTGAAGTTCTAGGTAGGTAGGGAGGGAGGGTATTTCTCAAAAACTTTCCACTTCCTATTGGATCACTAAATCTAGATGATAATTTGACATTCAAAATTTCTATAAGGTATCTCTCGTCAGTGAATGTTCTTTTATTATGTTCACCATCCTTGTAGAAAAATTACTTCTATAGTTACTGCTACTGTAACTTATACCAATATTTATATACAAGTAGATTATCTTGTAGTATCATATATATTATTCTAACACCATGAACGCATTATGTTGACCCTCTTCAATTAATAAGATCTTAATGAACATATTACAATACATGTGGTTGGAGCCATAAGGATTCTCTTTTCTTCTTAATTGGAGTATATTATGATTTTTGTACAGACCTAAATGCATGCCAAAGAAATGCCATCTATGGTGATTAAGGGCATGCATGCAATTTATAAGTAAAGTGCACTAGGCCATTTTGAAAAAATATTGGAAATTAGAGGTCATTATTCATACATTACCAAGTACTTGCTATTATTTTTTCACTTAATGTGACCTATTTCTTCATAGGGTATGTCAGCATTTTATGGGATCATGCCCTCCAGGGTTTGGGATATATACTTGATGTTTTGTACATATTAGAAAAGTAAAGGTCATTTTATAGTCTACAAGACTACCTTGTACTCCCTTGTATTTCTGGTGGGAGGCATCTAATTGTATTACAAATGAAGCATATATATTTGAATGTGTGACAATTTTTCCACCACTAGCTGAGAACTCTGAACTTGGAGGAAGTGGGCAAGTTTTGAATGTGTGACAAGTTTTCCACCACTATCTAAGACCTTTGAACTTGGAGGAAGTGGGCAGGATTATCTTTCTGATCTTCTCTTCTCTAGATGACTCAACATGGTTTTTGACTCCTATGATGCCTCATAGAGCGTTTGTTTGTCTTAATGCATATGTTTCCCCATGTTACATGAAAATTTTATTCTTTTGGCATTCAAAATTTAATTTTCTACATTTTCTTACCTAATAGGGTTTTATTTTTCTCCACCTACTCCTTATAGGAGAAATGCCCATGTAAGTTCATAGTAATGGTATCCGATTTCAGAGAAATGGATATTCTTTCACCTCTTTATCAACACTGTGGGCCACACATCATAGTTGATCTTATTAAGGACATTGCCAATATCAATAACTTGTACCCACATTGTTAGGTTTCATCTTCGCATTAATGCTCCTAAAGCTTAACTAAAGCTTTTTAGAAAATATCTTGTATGCCCCTATCAATAAGTTTTTCTATTTGAACTATTAAGGCCTTGAAATATCAACCTAACTCATGCATTAGGGCATACTAATATCTTATGGTAACAATAGAAACCTTCCTAAGTTGTGGGTAGACTCTGATTAGGAAGGAATCTTCAAATTCTAGGCCGGTTCCAATTGGATTTGGTATATCACTTATGACTGATTCTCTGATTGGAAAAGGGGAAAAGGGTATAACTTGAAAACTGAATAAATAAAATGGGGTGATACACCAAATTGGATTCAAACTAATCATAACTTCAAACAAGAATCAACATGACACATACTACTGAGATTTACAATAGACATTCACTTTTCAACGTATAGGTTGACATAAATATTTCACTATTATGGCTTTTACAACAAACAATGATGATCTACCAAGAGACATACAGATTCTGCAAAAGGTTATATTTTGATAACTTAGAGAAGGAATTGGATTAATTCACTAACCTATGCTACAAAACATATCACACTTAAATACATAAATGGAAAAGAGGATTGATATCAAAACTTATAAAATATGTGAATAATGGGAGCACTTTCTTTATTTTCTTCAAAATGTGCAATGGTTACATGCCAAGATGCAAAAAACATGCCAAGGAACAAGATACATTCACTTGAACATACTAATGCATCAAAAACTAAACCTTTGGTTACAAAATGTATATAGAAGGTACAAAGGAACTGAGTTGTTAATAAAACCACCTTCTCCTTAAATTATGAACCCCTCTGGTTACAAAATGTATATAGAAAGCACAAACGAACTGATGTGTTCACAAAACCACATTCTCCCTAAATTTTGAACCCTTTCTCATGGATAATAAATCCAGATATATACCACAATGTGGCCCCTGCAAGAAAATTTGAAAATGGACTCATCCCCTAAAATCACTCCTCTAATCAAGCTAGAAAACCCTAATACTAGGCATAATTCATGCCTTAGCCCATGCCCCCTAATGTTGATTTTTTTAAAATACATCCTTCATTTTAAAAACATAACCAACATATATAAAATCCTATAATAAAAAAACCCTAACCCCAAAACATATAAGCCAAATCCCTAAACTAATGCCTCTCGGCATAACCTAAGGTCAACATGATCGACACCATGCAATTAGGTTACAACTCTTTCAAAGAGTGAAGCATTTCCAACGTGGCATGAGTTTTGGTGTTTGTTGCACTATTTTCGTGCCACTTGGGAAAGAAAATCCCGAGGCTCTTACTGTCAATCCCTACAGTCTTCAATGCGTTTACTCCTCCATGTACTCGGACTTCAAAGTTTATCAAAACATGAAATTTTCTTGGTCATCACTTTTGCATTTGAATTTGAGTAAAATGATGGTTTGAAACCCTAGCTTATGGCATCGCTCATGTTGTGATTATGGCTTTGATTTCTAGAGGTTTCCATGCTCCACTAGGCTCGAGCTATCGAACTGGATTTTGCCTTTGTTATTTGAGACTTGCGTTGTTTATCTTGGGCTCCTCATTGTGATTTTGGGCTCAAAAGAGGTTGCATAAATATAGCTTTACCTTTATTTATGACTGTGATCATGAAGATTGGGATCTTAACATGGAGTTAAACATAGATTTCAGGCTCTTGATTGGAGTCATTTCTTGTGATTTGCACTCGATCTTCATTAATACTCGAGTGCGGGCTTTGTTGATCTTGAAGCTCATGCTTTTGAACTCTAGATAAGTTACCTTTGTCTTCTCTTTCTTCTAGTTTTATAATGTTGATGTTGAATGTTCTATGCTTTTAACACATAGCTTTAGAAAGTTTGAGATGGCGGTCTTTGGTCACTGCACCTTAAGATTCAGTTTGGGATAAGCATTTCAAAGTAATAAGTTTGCACTTGCCACTCCTTTATCTACAGTCTTTATTTATGTCGTTGAGTTGGGTTTTTTAAACAATAGCTGTCTGTGGTTGACAACAACCACCATGTTCACTTTTATTTCTCTCTCTCTATTGGGCCATGACTTCAACTATGCTTTGACACTATTAAGATGTGTCTGAACCTATCAAGTGTCTTTATTCCACCTTGCACTGCAACAATGATAAGTGTATAACACTTTTTTGAAGGGTCATTCTTGCTGTAGTAGGAAACATTATTTCCTCTTTGAATCTATACATATGCTTTTTGGTTTCCTTGAAGTTTTGAGGTCTGTGGGGTTCGAGCACAGGCTTGTGACACCCACAAACCCTACTATGCCTAGCTACCCAACTACTTAAAATGTATCTTTTCTCTCTTTTAAACAACATTGTCGATTGGTTTATTCTATATATACACATTATTTGACATTCGATGGCACTATTTGTTTATCACTTCTTTCTCCATATGCATAAATGATATTTTTCTTTTTAAAAAAAGCATTGCTATCCATCTTCCTTTGTTATATGCATATGATTTAGAAGTAAGCTTCACAATTGTATGCATCATCTCTTCCTTTTAACATCATTGTTATTTGATTTACCCTATACATGCATATTCATTACATTTGATAACACTATTATAAACTTGGCACCTCCTTACAACAACATTATTGTTTTCTTGATTTTAGCAAAGCACTACTATCCACTTTTCTCTGTCATATGCATATTAATTTGAAAAATAGATGTTAATGTTAATCATCATTGGCATGAAAAATTTATGCATTTTTGAACTCTCACTACTTTTTATCTTCGAATGCACTATTATTTCTTGCATCTGTTTATGTACACCAGTACTTATAACAACATTTGGATTACTCTTTATCTTGGCATCAACAGTGTTTAATCTCTTATTGTCACTTATCTTTGATGACAACATTATTCATTGCATAGATCTGTATATGCATATCATTTTGCAAAAATAGAAAGAAGCTCATAGTGATATGCATCTTTTATATCCTTTAAACAACATTTTCATTTACTTTTCTTGAATATTCACTATTATGAACTGTATTTGCACATACACATCACTTACATTTGATAGCACTGTAGTTCATCTTCTTATCAACAATGTTAAATTCTGCATATTAGTATAAATTCTTTCTCTTCTACACATGATGCTCTATTTTATGAGACAACAACATTCTTTTAATGACTAGAAGTATTTAATTGTATCAACCTTACCATGCACCTGCATATACTTAATGCTTTTGTACATCTGCATACTTGTGAAAAACCTGTCATATTTGTTAACAAATGTTGTCATACACTCTACCTTTTTTTTTTCTTATTGCTTGCACATGTTGATCACTTGCACATGTTCATGAGGTTCGAACACGAGCTCATGACACTCACAAACATCATTACATATATTATATGTTTTCAACAAGTTTAAACATCGCATTGTCATAGCTATGCCACTTTCGAAAGATAGCACTGCTTTCTTGAAACTTGTGATGGGAAAGGGGATAGTAGATAGCTACATTGTTTTGGATTCCTACAATGTTTGGATAATCAAAGTGGTGATCACCCACATACTATAGCAATTCAGGATAATGTAACTAATTATGATTCTCTTCTTCATCGCATCTTTCAAATATAGTAAAGGGATTTGTAAAGATATTTGTCCCTTTGATACTATTATTCTGTTAATGTAGATGCATACCTTTCCCTCGCATTCATGTTGTTGGAAAATATGCAATTCTAAAAGTATGATTGTTGTATGATACTTTTAGGTTTTCATGCATTGCTTAGATCCAATTTGGATCTAACCCTTTTTCTTCTCAATGATGCAGGACACAGGACCAAAAAACCTAGGATGCGGGACACATGAGACAATGCAAAAAACATGAAGACCTGAGAAGATGCAGACAACCAGCTCCAAAGTACAGAAGACTCCTAAAGGAAATGCATGGACCCCTACTCATCATGTTTCTATCATGTTTTCTTTTCTGCATATGTTCCTCTAAGTTTCCAATGTGAAAGATGTAATATGGAAAGAACATTTCTCTATCACATTTAGTTTGAATGCATAATGTAATGATCAAGTATGAATTTGAGAATTTGAAAATGATCAATACTTATATTACAACGTAACTGATAATATGACTGCAATAGAAATGCATGTCATCTATATTAGCTGGACAATAGTATTTGAGAGGTCTACCTTTATGCAATCTTTTGTTATTTTTTATTATTATCCTGCATGTACAAAATTAGGATAACATGAACATTGGATTGGAACAAGGATACATCTACCTGAGATTTAGCTGCAATTTTGTTGTGAGGAGATTTTTTTCATAACATTCAACTAGCTCATTTTTCTTAGAATTGATTGATGCGTTGCTCAACTGTTGGCCTTGGGAGTACCTACATAACATCAGTATGTTTTCCACAGTTCATTCATATTCAATTTAGTTTCTAGCATTTTCTTTTAATCTTGTAGATCTTGGGGTCAATGGAGGGGTATATTTATTATATTGCAGTTTGAATGTTAGTCATACATGAAATAGAAATAGAGATTATTGTTCTTCTTGCATTTGTTAGTCCTATCACTTTTAACATATTTAAGTGGAATACACCAAGGAGTACAACATGATGAATACTTAATATAATTCATTGTCAAGGTGTACTGTTAGAACTGTCCATTTCTAGTTCCTGACAACAGATGGTGATATAAATGTGTTTTGTTAGATGATTGTATTATTCATGATTTTGTCTCATCTTATATGTATATACCTGTTGCATTTGTTATTGTTTTTGCACTATGATAGTTATGTCTCATGGTAAAAAAATAGAAATGGATAGTTTTGAGACTACACATATGATGATATTGTGAGACTACACATATGTTGATATTAAAAATGTTTGAAGTAGCTTCTGGACTCGATTGTGTAGATATTTCTTGTATCAAATTTTATGATCACACTTTGTGATCCTTCATCAGGATGAAAGAGAAAAAGGATTGAAAGAGAATTAAATCATTTTTTGTCTTTCATCCGGGTGATGGATCATGGGGTGTGATCTGAAACGTTGATGCCAAAATTCTGTACAGAATCGAATGCAATGAACTATCTCATAAGAAAATATAAAGTACAGAAATGTGCAAGACCCCACATATGCTGATAAAAAATGAGCTATCTGATGATTGTTTACTGTTCATGTTTGTAAATAATCAATATTTTTTATGGTAGTCCTTGGTGTATTCCATTTAAAAATAAACTAGTTTTAGTTTTTCTATCAAGTTTAGTTTGTATATGCAGGATTGAACATCTAACAGTATAGACAGTAATGGGGAGAATGAGCGGGATATGAGATGGTTTCTCGCCAAGTGTGGGGCATAAGGGTGTAGAGCGTGGATTTCCCTGTGTTTCTTATTTAACAGTGTTTTTTCACACCACCATTCAGTTCATGGATATTATTCTTCACCATCTTCTATCTGATGCTATGGATGTTTCATTGTATTATTTGTATAAATTTGTAATATCAACATAAATGAAAATTTTTCATTTTGTACTAATAGAAAATAGTCATGTTTTTATATGAATATTGCTATTTGTCTCCAATACTAAGTTTGGTTGCTTCAATAGTATGAATGAAAAAAAAATTGTTTGATACAAGGGTGATGCCTATGATAAATATTCCTATGGGTGACTATGGTGATGGAGTGTGTTGCATGTTGAGGCCGTCACACACAGACAATAATCAAGATCGCAAATTTTGGATTTGTAAAAATAAGAAAAAGGTTGTTAATAGCACTATATTTAATGTTTACAAATAATAAATATTAATCATTATAGAAATACTAACTTAGATTTATATTGTAGGATGGTAGTGGATGTGACTACTTTCGGTGGGCCAATGATGCCCCATCTCTCTCTACATCATCTGCACCATCTAAACATATACTTGTTGTGGATGATGAGTGCAAGTCTTCGAAGGTGCTCGAGAACGGTATGGAAAAAAGTGGAGGCTACCTATAAAGCTGATGTCAAGCTTCTACAATGTTTTATTTGTTCTCTAATTGCACTACTTTGTTGGAGCATTCCTAATTTTATTTGGTTATAGAAATATAGTCTTGATGTCATAGAATTTTACAATCACCCTAATTGTTACCATATCATCCATCTAGATCATCTACATCAAATTGTGATCCAAAATGTTGATGGAATGCATCCTGAATGTAATTTTCTATTGAACAAATGGGGAAAAAAATAGCTTTTCAATGTTGCACTTTAACTTGCCAATTTTCCTTATAGGCTATTGGGGGTATTTTCTGCATCTTTTGCATATTCATTTTCTTGAATTTTCTAATTTTCATGTTAGAGTTAAATTTGATTTGGGTTAGTTGTAACTGTACAGGTTTCCACCAATTAGGGAGAAGTAAATTAGTTCACTTGAAAGGTATGCCATGTTCATTGGCCATAAAGAATTGCAAATTTGATATATTTATTACACAAGAATATGTGGTTTCTTTGAGAAAAGAAAAAAGATTGAACCAGGGAACCTAGTTTGGGGAATCAATAGCAATAGCAATCGTTATTCCTTGAACTCCTAAAAAAAGGTCTAACAACCAATAGCCTAAGATGTGAACTAGTAGTCTTCTTATTTGTCCACATTTCATATGGTACTTTATCTTTTTATTAGATAATAAATGGCTATCATTGTGGCTTATAAGGTTCTTCACTCCATTCATAAAAAAACAAAATTGCCTCTTTTATTATTAAGCTTGATATGGAAAAGGACTATGATAAAGTGTATTAGGAATTCCTAATACAAATCCTCAATAAAATTGGTTTTGAACCTAAATTGTGAAAATAGGTTCTCTCATGTATATTAGGGGCCAATTTCTCAATCCTAGTTAATGGAAATTAACTATAAATCTACAAATCTATGAAAATTGAGTTGGAATATAAACATCCTTACTTAGAATTTAAACAACGAACCTAAGAAACCATCTAAGAGTCAAAAGATAAAAATATCCTACATGGAGATTACTTGTAGAATCAAAGAAAAGATTGAAGATAGTTTTTTTATTAAAGTATTACAGCATCCATATAATAACACTTGCACTATATATTTTGAAGGCATGATCCTAATAGAATAACTAATACAGTTAGTAACTTGAATTAATTAAACTTGATTCTAAGTGCAAAGAAAAACAAAATATGATGTATTTGTCATTTGTGAAAGATTAAATATGATATTCCTTATAAATTTAAAATATAATCTAATAATTAGTAGAAAGCAGATCAACATATATTTTTAGGAGCATAAGCATGAAAAACTATTTGTCTAAAAGAAAAGTAGACGTGCTACTACACATAGTAATAATCCATAAACTAATTGAAGAAACAAGTGAGATATCCTTTCCAAGTTTTCTCCGCAAATAGTTTCACCCTTAAAAAAGTCATTTGCACCCAACAATTTAGAGCATAGTTGAAGCTCATAAAAATGTTAGCTAATTAAGGAAGAAATGGAAATATAGTAGCCAAAAATTTCTTTAGATGTTAATGTATTTTTACTTCGTCTATGAATGTGTAGTTGCGTATTTTCTAGAAAATAAAGCAATCAATGATCTTAAATTAGAAAAAGTCTTTAAAAAAATAACAATTAAAAAAACTCAAAAAAAAAAAGAATGGACAAAATAAATCACAACATTAAATTAAAAATTATTAAATAATAAAAAAAAAATTATAAAGTCTTT
Source organism: Thuja plicata (assembly GCA_018584345.1). Classification (NCBI taxonomy): domain Eukaryota; kingdom Viridiplantae; phylum Streptophyta; class Pinopsida; order Cupressales; family Cupressaceae; genus Thuja; species Thuja plicata. Next base: position 203,154 of record MU227686.1, read on the forward strand.
ATCAAATTCCAATTCCAATTCGAAATGTAGAACCAAACATAGAACATGGAGTGTTTAATTCCAATTCCAATTTGAATTTGTTGAACCAAAAGCGGAAGCTGGAATTTGTCAGTTCCAATTCCAATTTTGAAATTGGCAACCAAACGTAGAAGATGGATTGACTCATCCATCTTTCAGGTCAACCAAACAATCCAAACTATATCCGGAAGATGCAAAACCTGAATTTCAAAACCCTATTTTGAAATAATCAGATTTTGAATCAAATTCTAATTCCTCAACCAAACGGAACCTTATTAGATTTTAATTGGCTATTTAACCACTACCAACATACACAAAGAAGGTGACAAGTTAAAGTACTAACTGATCCATAGAAAATAGACGTCTTTATTAAGATTGTCATACTTTGATACCCAGATATAAACTGAGAAAAACTACACTTTAAGTTGTCATAAATGCAATTCAACTTCAGATCATACCGAAATGATTAATGTCAACTCATTATCTCCTACTGGAACTGACAAATCATGCTCAGTTGTGTTTCGAAACCTATAAGCTCGTTCATAAAGGTTAGAAAGAGTTCTATTACCTACAGTCTTGTTTAATAGCTATCAATATGTTCATCTGGTCGAGGTTGAATTTCATGTTCATAGCAAACAGCATTTTTTTTAAACTATCATTCTCTGTGACCCATTATTTACTTGCTTGGTAGTCACCCACCTGACTCGAACTTGTAAGCTAATAATATCATATCCATGGAAACACTTTCTTTTACCATATAAATGAAAAGAACCAAAAACCATTAGGGAATCAGAATAATTATGAATATTTTTCAAAACCGTAAAACAATTAGAAATGGGTTCTAATCAAACCATCTTCATACCTTTTAGCCAGATTGCTTGTACAGGTCTCTTTTCTGGGCATTTTCAAGCCTTTAACTTCAAGAATCGCTGAAACTAAATCCTTGATCATTCTGGCTACACGCTTGGACGACACTGTAAATATTGAATTTCTTATGAGATTTTCTCAGAGTTGGTTTTAGATGTGCTATCAAAGTTCTTTATAAGTTTGATTCAATCTATTAATTGAATTTCGTATGAGAGATGGTTAATATGAAACGTGACAGATCTTTAAGAACTAAAAGAAATCTCTTGATTTTTCGATAGCTCATTGATATGCTTGTGTGTAATAAGCTCATACGTGCAATGTGCTGGGAGTATTGATTAATACTCGACTCTTTTCATCACTTCTTTGTGTGGGGCAGAGTGCTTCCGACTTCTAGCTTGCATGTGGTCTACGATGGAGGATGAATGAATGAAGGAATTTTATTGATGTCCAAAAAACCAGTGGTTTAAGGGACAAAGAGAAAACTAATTGATCTGCATGCTGAATATTCTCTATGTTAACTCTACCGTTGTGGATACAAAGTAAGAAATTTGTCGTTACGTATAATCTTTGCCACTTCAAAAAGTTCATTCAGACTGTTCACCTTTAGGTTGTCTTTGCATTGGCTGGGAATACCTTCACATGATGTACATTCTTTGATAAAACGTCATTCCATTTCCACCACCCCTTTGTTACAAAAATTGCAGGTTCTTTCTTCCCACACCTCTTTCAGTACTTTCCATCCACTAGTTTCAAATCTCAAATGATGAGAGTTATTCCTCAGCAGAGCAATTAGAATTTTGACCTTTCCATCAATTGTGGATCTTAAATAATCTTCATCACCATGCTCCCACATGGGGTTAAATTATTTGACATAGTAAGTTTTTTTTCTACCTCACAAGTTTTCCCACATGGCAGTCTTGAATTAAGAGTTGAATTTCTGGCTTAGATTGTGTATGTTTTTTAGCATCAACGTTTCGGATGCTAAAAAACATACACAATTTAAGCCAGAAATTCAACTCTAAATTCAATGGATTGTGGAAATCGGATCGATTTAATAGTCTTGAATTACTCAAATTTAATTGATATGAATAGGAAAAGAGTACTAGTAGTAGTCGAGTATGTTCTAATAGTTGTATATTCTTTGTGCACTTAATTCTTCAATTATTAATTTTAAAGGAGTTAAAAATAATAATTAATCATCCTGTAACAAGTTTCACATGTACTAATAGCCGGTCATTTTTTAAACTTTTTTGATTCATAATTGACCCATTTGTGTACCATCTCTTGGACATTTGTGCATGATTCACTAGACATTTGTCCATAATTACTTAGCAATTTTGAGTGCACAATTTTTGGGGTATTTTTAAGTACGCATTGATGACACTTTGAAATGACAACTTTTTGACCCTTTGACACTTATCAAGTTTTACAAGGAACTTCGTTAAGGCCCAAAAGCCAAAAAAATATTTTTTAAGTAGTTAAGCTGCAAACGGAGACAAAAAAAAAAAGAAGTTTGAATCAAATGTATAATATAGACTCTATAGGTATGCAAAGTTAGCTATAACAGCTATTGGTATGATTCTCCTAATTGCTTCTAGGTTTAGTAAAAGAATCATTCATTTTTAGAGGTTTGATCTCATCTACAAAGATATAACATCTTATATCATTCCTATAGTATCATCTACATATTGAACTATGTTCGACAAAGAGTGAATTTTCGTGAGCAAAGCATAGAGTGTAAGGTGTCTTTCATATTTGAAAGAAAAGAAACAATTTGAATTTTACACTATCTATTATGTAAAAAATCGTAAATAATTATCTATCAAATAAGTGCATTGGCTACGGGAGATTTGCATTTTATAAATCCTATTTATCAAATGATCTTATGATGCTAGAGTTGTGTCATCTTCATAGGTGAATTAAAAAATTTGTCAACGTTTCTCACAACAACTTTGTTCCCCCATAACAAATAATTGTATGTTGGGTGATAGATAATTAGTAGTCACAGTGCTTTAGCATGCATGCAATTATTCTTTATTATGCCTGATGTCTGAGATTAAGGAAAATATAAATATTTATTACTGCCATTTGTTGTGTTAATGTGAGAAATCGAGCTATATACAAACTTGTAATTGGATCCTTTTGATATTTCTTGAGAATATTTAGTTTGATCCTTCACATATGTTTAAATCAAATATTATTCTCTAATTTTTTTTTTGCATTTTACTGACTTTTTTATATGGTCTAATGACTGAATTGAAGCCCTGCGATGATTCTTTATGTGAACGCTTTCATGTTTTTATTGTTTGTGCCTTCTAATTTTTGTATGCATATCTACTAGCGCACTGCCCATCATATCATTTGTTAAAATGAACCTTCACTATGCTTTGATGGATGTCCATCCCATGTTCCAAGGCTCTCATTTTATCATAGCATGGAGGATGCTGACAAAGGTTGTTGAATCTGGTTGTGTGCCTAACGTCTATGTGATACTTCTTATTATATAGTGAATCTCATGGAGAGAACTTAGTAATTCAAACTGGTGATTTATTATTCAATAGAGATTCTGTTTGTTAGCTAAAGTTTCTTGAAAGTGGATGTTAATCAGCAGTGCCTGTTGGCACCCTTTTGGAGGACTTTTTCTCTGAGTTTACAAAGTCCATTGGCAGCCTTGAGGATAAGGTATTGCTGCTATTTTTCTATTTTTTTTAACTCATGTATGCATAAATTCAAGATCATATAAGGCAAGTCAGGAAAGGTTATAGAGATTTTTTAAACATTTCAGGCTTCTCAGGTTTGTTAGATTTTAGAATTTTCCAACAGCTTTGGACCATATATTTTGGGTTATTTTATGATCATTTGTATATCTGTTAAATTTGGTAAAGTTTCACATTAACTTAAAGACCACATTGTTAAATTGGGTGCATAGCTTATAATACTCTCTTAAATCTTTGTAGGAATTTCAGTTTAATTTGAAAGAGTCATTTTTGAAGGGCTTTTGATTGATTAAATTGATTTCATTTGCAAGCACTTTCTACAATTTGCAAAAATTATCAATTAATTCAATCCAGGATATTACATTGTGTACCAAACCTACCCTAGTGCGGCAATTCAAAAATAATGAGGGATCCACTTAGCATTGAAGTTTTGTCGAGTTGCATTAGGAATGTCTCAGAAGGACTATTTAGCTACCCAATGTTCGTAGGAAATTACTGTGCAGAAGTTAAATATCAATGTAATGCTTTTATATCTACACTATTTGTGGTCATTTTTACTTGATTTTTAAAATAAAGGAGGGATGAAAATTTATTCAAACAGAAAGAGAAACAAGAACAAATAGAGAAAGGGCATCAAATAGCCCTATCAAGATCAACCAAGTGATCAAATTGATAGGACAAGCTCATCGGAAGTTGAGTCTTATCAACAATGTTCCAATTACACATATGGTCAGAAGCCCACTTCACCAAACAATCAGCAACACTATTCCATTCCCTGGGAATATGAGTGAAAGTAACAGACTCCAAAGAAGTACACAAATTATGAATCTGGTCCGCAATCAAAGCTAACTTCCAACTAACAACTTCAGAATGTTGTTGATTCAAGAGACATATCACCACTTGACAGTCGGATTCACAGATAAGCCTTCTCCAATCAAGGTCACAAGCATTCTTCACGACATACAAAATAGCCATGGCCTCCATCAGGTTGTTAGTGTGATGACCTTTATAAATTGAAAACAGAAATTGATCATCCCCCGTACTGTCTCTGCCAACACCACCAATACCAATAGGGCATGGGTTGCCCTTGGAAGACCCATCCATGTTGATTTTAAGAACACCTTGCGAAGGGACACTCCACTTCCCCACCCTATTTATCTTTTGCAAGGGATGTCTACACATCTTTCTTAGTAGCTTTCCATGTGAGGGGGGAATATTCAGGCGATTATTGAAAATATCCTCCCCTGGTTCCATGGCCTCAGAAGTGTCACATTTTGCAGAAACAATTTCCCCCAAAGAATGGAGATTTTTCCACCATAAGTGAGGAACCTCCAAAAACTCATCCTTAAAGATACGACAGTTCCTCTCCACCTAGATATGCCAAATAATAAAGGAGGGTCCAAGAGTCCAGGCAACTTGAAGAAATTAAGTCTTCACAGGAGCCTTATCCTAGCGAGCAAAGAATTCTGCCAGTGAGGAAACATGCCAATAGGATTGGTTCCACACATTCCACCAAGAGTGTCAAATATGTCTAGTGAAAGAGCATTGGAAAAAGAGATGAGAGATATTTTCTTCACTATCCTGGCATAGAACACACCTTTAGGGTCCATGGAAGCCACGCTTGCATAAATTATCCCATGTAAGGCACTGGCTATGGACCACCAACCATATAAAAAAATTGCATTCAGGCTAGGAAAACTTCTACCAGACTTGCTTCCACCAAGGCACCTGGATGTCCCCCAATGTCTGTTGAAGAAGCTCAGCATATCCTGCAGACACTGAAAATTTCCCAGACAAATCCTCGCTGTCCCAAGCAAGAACATCATTACCAACCAAAGTAGTACACTCACGAGACTGCAAAATCTGAAACAACTCCTTCCTATTCTCCTTAGATCCTCTTGGAGGCCATTTAGAAGGGTGTTTCCAATGAAAGGAAGGAGCCAAACCTCTAACACACCCTATCTTATAAAAATCAACTGTGTCCCAACCAGCATCACTAAAATTTTGATAGAGGGCATGGAGCAGTGGATGATTGGAAAGGATAGGAGGGTGCCCATCCCAAGAGTCAAGCTAAAATAAAGCTTGTGATCCCAGACAAATCCAAAAGAGACCATCTTTAACCAACTGAGCTCCAAACATTAGTGTATTCCAAATCATGGATCCTCTCCCTTCAAGAGGAAAGTGGTGAACTTCAACCACATCAATATCTGGAAAATACTTATGGGTGAGAATACGAGCCCAAAGTTGATGTGGGTTAGTACACCAATGCCAATAAGCTTTGCAGCGAGAACCTGTCCATTTAAAATAGCTAATCGTAGGCCAAGGCCAAACTCCTTCTAAGGTCTACACACTGTTTCCCATTTAACCAGACTCCATTTAGAAGTTGAAAGGTTCCCACTCGAAAGGAATTGACGGGATAGAGCATCAAATTCTTGAAGAAAATACATAGGAGCAGCCTGAACAAAACACATGTAAATAGGAAGGGCTTGAATAACCAACTTTAACAGAGTCAGCGAGCAACAATTGATAGCCATCGATGAGTCCAATGGTTAACCTTTTTTCGTAGCTTATCAAGCAAAACTTGCCAAGAAGATCTAGGATGTCTACCAATAGTAAGAGGAATACCCAAATAAACAAAGGGAAGAGACCCAATTTGAAACCTAAAAATAGCAGCAATACTCCTCTGATTAGCCTCGGGAGTATTGAAGAAAAAAATAGAGGATTTTTTCTCATTAACTTTCTGACCTGAAGCTGCAAGATACACATCCAAAGCATACCTAAAAGAAGTAGCTTCCTTAAGATGGGCTTGTCCCATAAATGAAGTATGATCCACAAACTGAAGATGTAAAAGAGGAGGCAAGCCAGCACCCCATGTCCACCCATGAGTCAAACCCTGGTGAGCACGAAGCTGAAGAAAGTGGCCCAAACCCTTAGCCAGAATGATAAAGAGGTAAGGAAAAATAGGGTCCCCTTGGCAAAGTCCTCTGGAGGCACCAAAGGGCTCTGAAGGAACACCATTCACAAGAACAGAAAAAGAAGCTAAAGAAACACAACTCATAATCTAGTTCACCCACTATTGGCAGAAACCAAAGGCCAAGAGGATCTTTTGGAGAAAACTCCATTTGACTTTGTCATAAGCCTTAGCCATATCCAACTTAATGAACATAGCTCTCTCTTTTGATGTATGCATAGAGTGAACAACTTCAGAAGCAATAACAATACCATCAAGAATTTGCTTACTAGCCACAAAACCACCTTGTTCCTCCAAAATCACAACTGGAAGGCATATCTTGAGTCTTTCAACAATCAATTTGGTGATAATTTTGTACACAACATTACAAAGAAAAATGGGACGGAAGGAGTCAAGATTGTCAGCACCTTCTTTCTTAGGGATAAGAGTCAGTAAAGTGGAGTTCAATGCACAAAGAATTTGCTTATTTTGAAGGGATTCCTTAACCACCTCCAAGAGATCCATATTAATAATTTCCCAAAATTCCTGAAATAATTCCACATGGAAGCCATCTGGGCTTGGAGCTTTACCTTTATTCATCTGAAACACAACCTCTTCAAGTTCTGACATCAAAATTGGACAAATAAGAGAATCATTCATTGCACTGGTGATAAGAGAGGGAATGCAAGAAAGTATCAAGGTCTCCTCCTCACCTGCAGGCCGAGAATCTTCAGAAAAAAGGGTAGAATAAAATTGAAGGGCTTCCCTCGTCATAGCAGACTGAGAGGAAATTTCTAGTCCTTCTGCTGTAATAAGAGAAGAAATATACCCTTTGTTACGACAAGCCTAAACAAAATGATGAAAAAAAGCAATATTTCTATCTCCTTCCTGTAGCCAGTCAATGTGAGCTTTTTGTTTCCACTAAATCTCTTCCTGAAGTTCCCATTCTTCCACATCCTGCATAGCCTGGGATTTTTCCCTGCCAAGAGCCTCTGAAAGCCCAGAGTCCTTGATTTGCGAGTAATCACTGCAAGATGATCTAGAGCATTCCTCTTTCTAGACTGAAGGTTTCCAAAGCAAGAGGTATTCCATCTCTTCAGATGATATTTGACATATTTAAGTTTCTTCTCAAAGACAAACATAGCCATGCCATAAGTTGGGCCACCCTCTCTCCACCACTTAGGCACCAAATCATAAAGGGACAAGTCTCAGAGCCACATAAGTTGGAATCTAAAAGAAGGGTTCTTAAGGAGAGCAACAAGAGAAGAAGAGAACTTAATTGGCCAATGATCAGAACCTCTCCAATCAAGAATTTTAGAACTCATAATCAAGACACCTCCAACCCAATAACAAGAAACAAGAAACCTATCCAAACATTCTGAGATAGCTTCCTGACCACTCCGTCTATTGTTCCAAGTGAAAACCCTATTTGAAGGCTTAACATCAATAAAAGAAAGAACATCCACCTGGGCTTGAAAAAGATCAGAAGCAGGGCCAAGCCTCGGCCAACCTCCTCTTTTCTCCTCAAGACTTAAAATAGAATTAAAATTGCCTCCTAAAATCCAAGGAAAATAAGGAGCACAAGAATGCACATACCTAATGTGATCCCAGAGATGAATCTTCCCATGAATGTCAATAGGGGCTTAAACATTTGTCACAAGAATAGTCTCACCAGAGTCCAAGGTAGTAGCAACCATAGAGATTGAGTAGTGACTAGAAATCCACCAATGGGGAGAAATCTTCCGAGGGTCCCAGAATAAATCCAAACATCTAGAATTCCCTTGTGAACCAATACTTTGACAATGGCCAGCATACCAAATGCATGGAGCATACTGATACATAACCTCAACAAAAACCTTAGTCTCTTTAACAAAAAAGACATCTGGAGAATGAATTGTAATCAAATCATGAATAGCTTTTTGATGACAGGTGTTATTCAAACCCCTTAGATTCCAAGAGAGAATGATCATGGAGGGGTTTGAGAAAAGTGAGTATCAATAGGTTTAACAAACCCATATTCCACCAATAGATCTCCAATAATTTTTTTCTCAAGGTCTGTCTTCCGCACTTTTGAGGAGCTATCAACAGGACCTTTCTGAAGGGGTCATTGTTGCACTCCCAATCTGTGAGATGAACCCTTATTTTGAGATGAAACTAAAGCTTCTTTAGCTAAATCTACCAAAATAATGTCATCCTCTATGGAATTATTTAAAGTCATCTAAGCCACTTGTTGTCCCTGAATAGCCTAAATTGGTTCTTGTTCAAGAACTAGTACAACCTCCATACTGACCCCAACACAATTAGAAGGGACCACATGTGGGACTCCTTCTTCCAAAGCTAAATTATCCAGCACCTCAGACCTGTTAAAGCCTCCATCTGTCTATCTATCCTTGAATGTCCTCTTCTAACCTTGTTCTCTAGCCTTAGTTTAACTGGTGCAAATCCTTCCTTGTCCTTTCCCTAAGGTTCAACCATCATGGGAGATTTCCCTTTGTCCTTTTTACCCAGAGGAGGAGGTTCTAAAGAGGGGGAATGAGCTTCCTTACGAACTTTAGGTCATTATCATAGGAGATGGCCATACTCATGACAAAATCGACAACGAAAAGGTAGAGATTCATAATCTAACTGCTGAATACATGAAGAAGATCCCAAACAAATTTACATGGAATCTGGTAGGGGATTATTCAGATCTATCTCAACACAAATTTAGGCAAAATAAATCACCTTTTTTTCAAGGGTTTGTGTAGCAACCGCTGCAGGCTTTCCCAAGAGACTAGAAATTTTATGTAAGATATCTTCTTGCCAAAACTCTAGTGGGAGGTGAGGAAGATGAACCCATGATTTTAATATAGAAACAAGAAATGATAAATAAATAGATAAGATATAGGATACTATCTATGGGAGAAATTGCAAAATCATTCAATATGTTTGGAATAAGTTTGCACCATTTACACAGTGCAATGTTTTCCATAGATAGACTCTTTCCCTAATGTTTGAATCTTTCATCAGTATTAAAGTGGTTTCATTCGAAAGTTTAGCTTGTTGCAGACTAATATTTTGAAAAGAAGCCTTGTACATGCAATGAAACATTGTAAATTGGTGAGAATTTCAACAGATGCTTAAGAACTAGAGATGGAATATGCAACTTTTTGGGGTCTGCTGTTGTGAATGATAAAACATATGACTTAAATATACAAAACCAAATATTGAATGACACGATGAGGATTATTATCCAATAGTAAATTACAAGTACATATTGATTATAGACCTAGATTGTCTTCGAATGCCTCAGGGAGAAAATATCAATGAAAATATGAGATCTGGATCTTGGATATTCTAATATATTAATATAATATCAAAATATGTTTTTGATAGAAAAAAGCAGCAAGAGGGTGCTGGCCTGTGGAACAAAGGACTAGAAGCACATTAATAGCATATTAATGGAACTAGTCAAAGCAAGTATAGCAGTTTAACAACATAGACACCATATTACCTCTGCCTCTATCAAAAACATAAGTCACAGTACTGAGCCACTGAATTAAACCAGAAAGATTAAGACGAACAGTAGCATAAAAAGTATCAGTTTTAAGCCACACAAGGCTACACAAAAATAAACAAAAACTACCAATGATACGAATAGTAAAATAGGGGAACCGAGTGCCTAGGCCAGCCAAAATTAACCAGCACATGTTCACCAGCAACTAGTTCTTCCCATCTAGCTGTTTGGACAGCAGAGTCCTAGCCCACTCCTCCTACAAAAATAGGAGCAGGTATTTGTTGTCCTCATCAGCTTCTAGCTTGCCGCCCACTAGCTTTTCTTGCACATTAAAGAGCGTCGTAGCTAAAGCATGCATGACCTTCAGGGAAAATTTGTTGGTCCTCGTACAATGGTTCATTAGGTCCTGCATGTTCTTCTTAATCTCTCCAATATCCTTGTCTAAGTTCAAGAACCTTCTTTTAAGGGTGCCAGTAAATTTATCTTTGTCCTCCATGGCTGCAATATGAGGCTTGTCCTTAGGTTTCTGAGTGGGACTCAGGGCTGGGGTAGGGTTGTTAGGGGTTTCCATGGTTTGCTGGGGTTTAGGCAGAAGACTGTTACTCGTCCTAGAGGGACTCATATAACTATCCAAGGAACCATTCTTGGAATTAGTGGAGTGGGAGTCATTTTTAGATAGGGAGAGCTCTTTGGAGGCCATTTCCATCATCTTGATTTTACATTGCTCCTTGGTAATTCTATTTGACCTCCGGTGACCTAAGCAACTCAAATCCACCTCTAGATTAACCTGGCTCTCCATAATTTTTATTTTTTTGGGTCTATAGTCTGTCTTAGGGGTGCTATCAGCCTCTTTCCCCTCAATGTACTCCATAGACTTAGAGACATACGACTCTTCCTGACCTTCCTTCCTACAGGGAGGGTTTTTTACACTTTTTTTGTGGGTTGTGGATTTTTTATTGGCCATCCCAAGCTCCTATTTGATACGGGTGGACTAGGAGGAGGAAAGGGTGGTCTTTTCAGTTTTGGCTATGGGCTCCTCCTGGGGAAACATCTGGATAATCAAAGGGGGTTGGGGTGCCATGCAGATAACTTTATGAAACTGGTAGAGGTAGAGGAGAAGGCCCTGATGAAGGATAGCTCTATCAAGGTTGGCTTGAATATCGAGGACATTTCTCTCAATGGAGTGTAGGAGATAGAAAGGAATGGAAATTAAATCTTTGTTCCTAATATGATTCAGGACCAAAAATTGGTAGTTGTAAAACACAGTGAACTTACCTTCCAGTGTGAGGTACTTCATCATGATGAGATAAATTTTCAGCCAAAATTTTGGCAGCTCCTCCCTGTTGAAACCCAATGTTTTCTCACCGGAAGCTCACCGTCCTTAAAATATTAATTGAGGCTAGTAGGGTCGGCAGTCCAACTCATCTTTTTGTATTTCCTCCCCATCATAGGGAGCCTTGTTGCCTTGGCTATGACCTCTTCATTCAGCTAGAAGTGAATGCCCCCAACTGAAACACTCCTGTTGTTTCAGGATTTGATGAATTGCTTGGAGATTTTCTCATCATGTCCACCTTTCATTCTTTCCATGAAACCCCAAATTCCAGTTTCTTTGCAATAATGAGTCACCAACGCATCAGAAGTGAAAGTCTCATCAATGTTATCAAGCTCAATGTGAAGAATGTTGCCTCCCATTTCAACGGTCTGCTCTTCCTGTGCCAGAATATCTTTGAGGTCTAAGAGCCGAGCATTTTTGAAGGCCATAAAAAACCACTTGTAATCATAAACCCTTTCCGAGGAAATCTTATACATAAAAAGCTAGTCTTGAAAATTTTTGAAACCGGGCTCCATACCGCCAAATCTAACAAATCTCCAGGCACCATTAAAAGCAATAATGGCATTAATATTAAGGATAGCCAAAAAAACCCTTTGATTCAGACAGCTCTTACTCCACACGTTCAAAAAGTAATGATAATTCTTTATGGGAATTTGAGTTTTCCTTTTCATAATCGTGAAATTCACCCAAACACGCCAGCACGTGATCAAGTAAGAATTCATAATGAATATGAAATCCTGGCAGATTTAAACTGTAGTATTCATTTCTCCCATGATGAGTTGTTGAGTCACCAGAGGTAAGTCACTAATCACCCTCCAACTATTGAGTTTGATTTTTTTTAGGCCAATTACAGCCATTGAGTTGGCAACCAAATTCCCCTCCCTGTATGTGTGGCCTATTGTCGTGCATTGGAAGCTGTTGAGAAGCTCGTAGATTTCCAAAATGATAGGTCTAGAATGCTATCCTACACTAGCACCACTATTGATGGCCTCAACAACCACTTTGGAATCCCCCTCGATTTCCAGCTGACTGAAATTCATTTATTTCACGAATTTAATCCCCCAAAGAAGGGTCATTCCTTCTGCCTGGGTGACAGTGCAGTTATTTATAGGACCAACATAAGCTAGTAGACAAGTTCCATTGTGATCTCTTATCACTCCTTCCCCTCCATGCCCAAGGTTATTAGCCGCACCATCAAAATTTAATTTGGTCCATCATCTGGGAGGGGTGGTCCATCTGGTAGTATTTCTAGCTATCCTTTTCACATCATCAAACCTAGTGAACCCATCCAAGAGGTTCCAGTTGTTAGCAATTCTAACTTCCTAGGCAATAGGAGGATAGGTAGGGAGATTCCAATTATCCATTCTGGCATTCTCACATAGGAGTTTAGTTCCAATATGGAGACAGGTCTCAGGCTGGTTACTATTTTCTTTGAAAATCCTATTGTTCCTTTCCTTCCAAATGGTTCAGCATATGTGAGGGGGAAGCATACGCCAGAGGAGTTGGAGTAGGGGGTGATTTGAAGGGGATCTCCAATTGTTAAATTGATGAACTTCTCTATCCAGGGCCCACAAGGTACCCAATTTTCTGATGATCCCTTGTCAGATGCTGGTGGCATATTCACAGTGGATGAAGAGGTGGTTTACTATATCTTCCTCCTTCTTACATAGGACACATCTTTTTTCCATGGAGAAGCCTCTTTTTATGAGATTATCTTGGGTCAGGACCTTACCATGCATTAGAGTACACCAGAAGAAATTAATTTTTGGCATGAGCTAGGGGATCCACACCATCCTCCAATCTTCTGGGTCACTCTCCTCCTTCAGAAGCAGATTGTACACAGATTTAACAAAGAAAGTACCCGCCTGGGTGGGGGCCTAGATAATAGAGTCATCATTCCCCAAAATTATGATATTAGTCAGGTTATCCATGAGGTCCTTAGCCAAGAGCTACAAGTCTAGTCTGTCGCTTGTCCAATTAGGAATATCCACCCAGTCTCTACCATTCATGTAGTTGGAGGCTCTATTACCCAGGTTCGATCTAAGATAGTCCATAAGGGGTTTGAATATGTGGCCCAGGTTAGGTTGATTCATGATCCAGTGGTCATTACAAAATCTGATGGATCTCCCATTTCCAATTTTCCAGAAATCTCCTTTAGACAGAAGGGTCTTACATTTACATATATTCATCGATAGTTTGGATCCACTGGGGAGGTCACTATTGTGGAATATCCTTCCGTAGGGATGTCCTTGGAGGTACTTAGCTTCCATTAATCTGCACCAATCTACTTTTCCTTCTATGAGCTTCCATGCCACCTTCGTAGTAAGGGCCTTGTTCATCAGACCTATTTTCCTTAGGCCCAGTCCCCCCATTTTTTTCAGGAGGCATACAATGTCCCAATTGACAAGAGAAATCCTCATCTTTTCCTCAGACCCCACCCACATAAAGGTTCTCTAAATATTTTCCATTTTATTGGCCATGTTGTTTCTGATTTTAAAGAGGGAAAAGAAGTAAATAGGGATCCCTTGAAGAGTGGAGGCCACCAGTTGAAGTTTTCCAGCATTTCTTAAAACCTTCCCCTTCCAACTAGCTAGTTTCCTCTGGGTTCTTTCAAGGATGGAATTCCAGAAATCTTGGGACACCTCTTTGACTGTGAGGGGGAGGCCAAGGTAGGTAGAGGGGAGCGAAGCTGCTAGACAACCCAAAATTTGAAGCACCTTATTTTGTAACTCCCCAAGGGTATTGAAGAAGAATAGGTGGCTCTTTTGATAGTAAATACACTATCCAAAAGCCCAAGTAAAGCTTTCTAGATTTTGTTTCCATTGTCTGGCCTCAATCACTGAGGAATACCCAAAGAGGAAAGTGTCATCAACAAACTATTCCAACACCACCTAATGGAGGGTAGAAGTCGATTTGATGCCTTTGATTCTTCTCGTAGCGGATAGCATACATAGGTTCCTACTAAGCACATCAGCCACCATAATAAAGAGGTAGGGGAGAGAGGGTCTCCCTGTCTAAGACCCTTCTCCAGAATAAAAAAGCCACCAGGGGAGCCATTGAAAAGAATAGAGAAGCTAACAGTTTGAGTACATTCTTGTATAATCTGGATAACCTTCTCATTAAAGCCTATTTTAGCAAGGATTTTAAGAAGAAAAGACTAGTTAACTTTGTCATAAGCTTTAGAGATATCCAGTTTAAAAGCCACACCTAGGACTTTGCTTCTATCCATAGAATGGATAATTTCATGGGTGGCGATGGCTGCATCCAGGATTTGTCTACCCGGCACAAAACCTTTCTAAGTATTGCGGATAATTTTATAAAGAAGAGGCTCAATTCTACCAATCAGGATTTTTTTAAGGATCTTGTAAAAGGTATTGCATAGGCTAATGGGTCTGAAATCCATCATAATAGTAGGATTGTCATGCTTAGGGACCAGCACAATGTAGGTTTGGTTATGTTGTTTGAGGAGGCGCCCAGTCCTAAAGAAGTCTATGGCAACTCTGGTAACATCAGTCCCCACAATTTCCCAATATTCCTAAAAAAAATTCCAGAGGGAAGTCGTTAGGTCCGGGGGCTTTGTAAGCTCCCATAGCAAAGACTGCCTTCTTGACCTTGTCATCAGAGACCCGCTTCGTAAGAATGTCATTGTCACTAAGAGTAATAGCACTTTGGATATGGCCCAGGAGCTGGTTTTGGATGTTGTTTGGACACATAGGACCTTTTTTAGAGTACAGCTCCTTAAAGTAGTTAACCACAGCCTGGTTAATTTTATCCTTTTCCTTGACTTCGTTCCCTCCTTCATCGATAAGAGAAGAGATGGTATTTCTTCTTTTATGGATGCTGGCAGACCTATGGAAGAAAGTAGTGTTTCTGTCCCCTTTAGCAAGCCATTGGATTATGGATCTCTGCTTCCAGTAGATTTCTTTTTTTTTTAGGGTTTCCTACCACTTGTGCCTATTCAATTCCTCCTCCACTTGAATCTGGGGTGGGTAGCTTCCAGATGCCAATTGGGCCTGAAGGGAGTCAAAGGTTTTAGAGAGATCTAATTTCTCTTTGTGGAAGTCTCTAAAGTTGTGTTTTCTCCACCCTTTAACCTCCCTTCTGATGATTTCAAGCTTTTGGTCTATTCTGAACGTAGCAGTACCCATGATATTGGTCTTCCACCAGAATTTCACTTGATCTCTGAAAGATGGGTGAGAGCACCACACAATTTCAAATCTGAAGGGTGTCGGGCTGGCCTTAGGAGTGTCAAGCCAGCATAGCAAGAGGGGTTTATGGTCTGAAGTAGTTCTAGGGAGGGAAGACAAGGAAGAATTCAGGCAAAGGTTCCATGAAGAGGTGGCTAGGACCCAATCAAGCCTCACCTGGATTAGGTGGGCACCTTTCCTATTATTGGACCAAGTGAAGGGGTTTCCCTTCAGAGTGACGTCTAAAAGACCAGCGGAAGATATAAAATCAGCTAGCTCTTCCATGCTATATGAGTAATCCATAAGGCCACCACACTTTTCTAAAGGATAAAGGGGGGTGTTGAAGTCCCCTGCCAGAAGGAAGTTCACTGAACTGTCTTGATTTAGCCAATGGCCAAGATCAACCCGCATGGAGGCTCTACCATACCTAGTGTTAGGAGCATAGATATTGAAGGTGGTCCATTCAGTTCCATTCTTCTTGAAGGTGACAACAAGAAAGTTAGGGGAGGAAGTAGCCAGCTGACTTGATATTCTGTTAGGGTTCCAGAGTGTAGCAATAACACCAGATGCCCCCACAACTTCTGAGTAAAGGAAAGTAGCCCCTGGCCAAAGATAAGGCACCAGGGTAGTGAAATTACTAGCAGACATCTTAACCTCTTGTAAGAGTAGGACATCTAGCTTGAGATCAAAGATGTAGTGTTTGACAATATTTTATTTCAGGGAGCCATTCAAACCTCTCACATTCCAAGAGAGACAATTCATCTTTTGTTTCTAAAATTAGATTCCAGGTTTTGCTGCCTACCTGATGCAACGTCCCTTGTGGACCCTCTCGATCTCCTTGCCTGTTCTGAAGGCCTTCCTCTAGGTGTTTCCATACCTACATCAACCTTTTTGGAATTTTTTTTCTTTTTATGTTTTTTCCATTCCCCATCCCCATCCTCCGAACCATCTAGGGAGCTGGAGGGGTTCTTCTTCACAACCTTTGGGGGGGTTTAGCAGCTAGGTTTGGGGCTTGTAACTCGAGAGCAATCACAATGGAAAGCTGTTCCTTCTTAGTGGGATTAGTTCTCCTCCCCTCAGGGGGGCATCATGGGGGATGTTACCGGCTCCACCAAAGGCTGGGGACCAGGTTCCTTTGTTGACAGATCAGGAGTAGAGCACCCCATATCTAACTCCCGGAGGGGGACGATCTCACCTTCCTTAGGTGCCAAATCATTGAGTCTATTTCAGTAGCCACCAAGGGTGGCCTCAACTCCAGCTTTTCCTCTTCACCTAAGGAGGGAGGAACCTCAGCTATTCCTTTGTCCTTGTTCCCTTTTTTTCTCATGACTTGGGGTACTTGCAAGTATCACTAGTGTGGCCTCTCCTATCACAGTTCCAAAAAAAAAGGGTAGCATTTTCATACACTAGAGATTCAGTCCATTTACCCAGTTTAGATTTCAAAATAACAAAGTTGGGTAGGATTTTATTCATAGAGACATTCACATAGAATCTAGCAAACACCAACCTAGATTTAGAGTGGGTCACCTAGTCTGTAGTGATGAAAGAACCAAAGGAGTCAACTATCCATCAGAAGACTTTCTCATCCCAATATTCAAGTGGGAGGCTAGGGAGATAGACCCAAACTAGAGCCATTCTAGTTAGATCTGTCGCTGGATTGAATCCAGGTTTCCATTTTGCAAGGGCCAGGAAGTGCTTCCCATAAACCCATGAGCCTGACAACACACTGGACAAGTCCTCAAGTGTGGTAAACTTAAATAGGAAGAGTCCTCCTAGCATAGAAGAAACCAGGATAGACCCTTGATCTTCCACTGGTTAGACACCCATTTCCTAACCATTTCTATGGTAGGTCAGAAGTTGAAGAATCGACCAACCAGGGCTAGCTAAAAGTCAGCCATCGTGTGATTCACCACTGAGTCTGGGAGCAATAGTTTGGTACCTTTCTCAGTCTGAATGAAATCCACCAGAAGACCCAACAACGATTGTTGAGCTTCTCCAACAAGGGCTCCTTTCCAGCTAGGTGTAGGAGACAACTGGGAATTAGTCGATGAGGATGCTTTTTGAGATTCCTTCATTGACTCAAGTGCTGGGATCACGACAGAAGGAATCTGGGGTCCATCAAGGCCAAAAGGTGGGTCAGCACGGGGGGCAGTCTCGCTCCCAGGGGAGGTAGGCATGGAGCCTGTAGTTTGAATTTTGAGCTTTGAGAGGGAAAGTTGCAGAGTGAAATTTTTTATCTTCCCTTACTACCTTATATCAAAATATGTCACTAAAGAGTCCAACAGAGATTTTGAGAATTGACTTCTTCCACATTAAGTTTTCATCCTATATCTTATCTATTTATTTATCATTTCTTCTTTCTGTATTAAAATCAGGTAAAAATGACCTCAAATAGTGCAGATATAAAAGCATAACATTGATATTTAACTTCTACACAGTAATTTATAAAACTTCCCTCTAATTATCAATACTTGCAGCAAGAGAAATAAAAGAGAATATAGAGAATCATTATAGCTTACCTTAATACCACTTCACATATGATATGATTTTCATAAAGCTGATCTAAATTCACAGCTGGTAATGCTACAACCATATCTATAAAATTCCTAGATACTATCTTCACCCTAGGCATGGTGAATAATTAAGATTTCTCTACTGCTCAGCTATTTTCTAATCATCTCTGGCTATCTATATACCTTGAACTAGTTGAACTGTAAATAAGAAAAATAACAATCATAGTCTGATGCAGATATATGAAGTTAACAACTTTGCTAAATTTTCTCATAAAGGTGAGGAAATAATAGATATTGGATAACAACTCAACTAATCAGGAAGTTAAATATGTGAGTGATGCAGAACCTATTGAAGAACTTCAAATTAAAGATGGTGAAGAAAATGTTGGATAGCATATTAAGACTAATGAGAAACAATTACTGATCAATGAAATGTCTTCTCAGATTGACATGATCTAAGAACTCTCTTTGATGAATGATGAGAAACAAGTAGTGGTTGATGCAATTGCCTAAATTTATCGGTGAAAAAATGAAACTGAATAGTCAAACAAGAAACATAGTAAGAAAAATCACACATAACAAGCAAAGAACAAATAATTTGAATGTAATTTAATAAATCCACATTTCCCCATTGCCACGTCTATAGAGTGTGAAACATGTGGAAGCATAGCCAGGGCACGGGGCTCTAAAAGAAACATTGCCACGTTATTCAATTTTCTTCTTACATAGTACCATTCTATTTTCAGCTAATTTTTCAAAGGGAAAAAAAAAATACCTCTTGCCAAAAAGATGCTAGCCAATAGAAAAAAAATGAGATAAAAAATAAGAATCTCAATTTAATAGAAATATTTGCCCAGATCATAGGATAAAGGGAGGATGTGTGATTCTTGAGAGGCAAAGTAATTCAATTTAGTGCGTCGAAAACATTAGTCTCCTGCTGTAAAGGCAAGGACTAATAAGCCAACATAAGCTAAATGTAGGCAAGAAAAATGATGTATCTACCTGAGGAAATGATGTGTGCAGAATAATATGGGACTTCAATTATGTTCTTTAACTTAATTTGGTACTTAATAAAATCTCTCATCTCCAAATGGTAAACATGTTACATAGGTAGTAGAGAATGAAAAGAAAATGTAAATAGAATTACAAGAATGAGAAACACAACATTAGAATTAATATCATGGTTAGAACACATGGATTCCCTTTCCTTCTTAATGAACATAAGAAAGAACACTATGTCTATATGACTTCAAAATTTTGAAAAGTTGTGGACTCATACAATGGCAAGAAAAGTATTAACTTTTACGAAAGATATACCACATATTTACCGAGAAGTGTTTATACGCACAAATAACAAAACAAGATGCTTCATTTTTTAAGTTATATAGAAGCTATGGATGGTCAACGATGATTCCCAACATCTAGGGAAGAAGAGGACCTAAACCAAAGTGTCTTCCCTTCATCTTTCTTTTTAGAGGGCACAGGAACATCTTAAATCAACATGTGTTGCCCTTTTAGATGGAAAATGGCTGAACTTACATGAGGAATCCACCATGCTTGCATCCCACATTCCTCTTCTCCCCCACCCAATGAGAATCTCTCATTGGTCTCCTCTTTTTCCTTATCATGTCCATGGAAATACTTTCTATTACAATATAAATGAAAAGAACACAAAAACCATTAGGAATCAGGACAATTATGAATCTTTTTCAAAACCATAAAACAATTAGAAATGGGTTAAAATAAAAGCATCTTAATACCTTGATGCCAGATTGCTTGTACAACTTTCCTTTCTTACCATTTCCAAACCGTTAACTTCAAGAATCGCTGGAACTGAATTCTTGATCATACTACCTACTCCCTTGGAGGGCACTAGCAAGTCTGTTTTAGATGCACTAGCAAAGTTGTTTATAAGTTTGATTTAATGTATTAGCTGAATTTTATACGAAAGGTAGTGAATATGATGCCTGACAGGTCATTATGAACCAAATAAATCTATGCATTTTCTAACAGCTCATTGATATGTTTGTGCATGAGTATTAATTAATATTTCACTATTTTCATCACTACTTTCCTCAACTTATACATTGTCACACGGGGAAGGAGGAATTTATTATGCTAGGTTTGATTTTATAGAGAGTGAAATGTCTTTCGGATTTGAGAAAAAAAAAGAAACAATTTGAAAGTTTACACAATCTATCAATCAAGGCTTCTAACATAGTGCATGTAAAAAATCATAAATAATTATCTATTATATTCATAATTAAGAAGATCTTACATTTATAAAATTTTGATACTCTCCTTAATGAAATCATTGTTGTTTCACCAAATTCAAATAATAAAAATGTCATTAGCACAAAATGCAAGGTCAAAAAAGGAGGATGAAATATTTAAACTAATTAGGTCAATCAACTACTTAGAAAGTATTTCGAAAGTAATAATCAAAGAAAAAAATTTATCTTAAAAAATAGATATTTGTCTTTTCATTCTCTCTTTTGTAATCTTTTGCTTTCTTTCAGGAAATAAAAAATATAAATAGATATTCATTACTATTAGATACCTATTTATAAAAGTGTTTTATTTTTTTAGAAGATATTGATAAAGTCCATAATAAATCATTTATAAATCTTATCAATGACCCCACAAATACTCACCCTCCAAAAGTTCATTATTTCTACACATTATTGATAAATTATGCTTTTGTATAGTTTTGATTCTCTCAATCATTAGGGTGCTTTGCGTTTGGTTGTAAAATGAACAACAATAGTCATCATATATTCAAAAGGAATGGGAATCTAAATTGAATCCATAAAGGGAAATAATAGAGTAAGGGGATATAAGAAAAGTTTTGGTGGATATTCTTGGAAGGTGAAACTTTTTAATTAGTTTATTCAATTAGGCTAGTATTATAGTAATAATTTTACAATTTTTTTTGTAGTGATTAAAAGAATAGGCTAGATAAATTAGAATGTAGTATTTTCTATTTTGCTATAAAATTGATTTTTGGGATAGTGTAAATGTATATTTCTAAAGTTATTAAACTATAAAAATGATTAATTTGTTGCTATATTTGATTAAAACAATTTGACTCTTATACACAAACTTTATGGGATAGGACATTTCATTAGAGGGGATAATAAAAAATTACATAATTTATTGCTTATATTTCCATAAATGTGATTAAATGTCCAAGTTTTTTTTACGGATAAGTTAAAGCTTGATTTAATATGGATACAATTTAAATAGAATTGAAACTAAGATTAGTAGTAGTTTTTTAAGAAATTTAACAATTATTATATTAATTATATTAAAAAAAATAATTATTTATTATTATAATTATAAGTAATATTAAATTATAATCATGATTATAGGATTCTATATTAAATAGAATACACTTAATTAAAAATAATATTTTTATTTACAAAATTAGAAAGAAAATACTAGCTATTATGTGGCATTTGTCTAACCTCAAATGATGCTCAAATAGTTTCCAATTTTGAATATAATGAATTTTTTTAAAAATGACTAGAATATTGAAACCTTTGAAAATGTTAAACATAAAATTGAAAAAGTTGTAAAATGTTATGAAACACCGAGATCGATAAGATAGAAAAGGAAAAATATGAATATTAAACCATGGTACTAAAATTGCATTCTATAATCCAATAGGTTGATAACATTTACAAAAGTTTGTAAATAAAACACATGAACAATGCAACTCAATGTATCTTCAAGTTACACAAGAGGAGAGGATCTTTGTGAAGAAGAAAACACACTTCATTAAGATATCTAATAAATCTATATTACTCGCTAGATTTAGCTACTATGAGTCCTCCATCCCAAAGTTATTTCCCTCCATACCACACCTAATTCACTAATTTTCACAAAAAACTCTAATTCTATGGTTAATCTAACTCTCGTATTGTGGTTAGCCTATATCTCACAAACCCAAATGATTTTATTAATTAATAATAGTTTATAGTTAGATATTTTATTAATTAATCATAGTTTATAATTAAATTAGTATAAGAGAGATATTATTTTTTAATACTATATTAGTAATCTATTGGATTTCTACAGTCTTGAAAATAATTATACTAGTACAACTCAATTTATAAATTTTAACTAAAACTAAAGATAAATAGTATAATTTGTTTTATAGATAAATAATCTAATAAATATAATAATATTGTAATTTTTTGTATTGATATAGAAGAAATAATATAATTATCATTATGATATAAAATAATAATTAACTTGTTTAAAAGTTAATTTATAATTAATATACAAATAATTTTAAAAATATAATATACAAATTATTAATTTTAAAATAATGAAATTTTTCTATTAATGGAGTTATCAAGGTTAATCTTACTAAAAAATGTCAAGATGGAGTGTCTTGGAGCGCCTCATAAGTTGGATGGATCAAAATAAATTTTGATGTGGCTTTGAAAGGCAATCCTTGACCCAGTCATGCTAGATGCATAAAAGATGATCAAAATGGAAATATCCTTCCAGAAAGATCAATTTTCCTTGGGGAGGAAATAGACAATCTCACTCAATTAAGGGCCACTCTATTGGGGCTAGAATTTTGAAGAGGGATTAATGTTTTCCAACTACACCTTGAAGGAGATTTCCCAATCACCATCAACGCCATAAGGAAATATTTTACGCTTAACTGGAAGCTTGATCAATAAATAACACCAATTTGAGAATTAGTCAACATAATTTTGAATTTCAAGCTGACTCATGTATATTTAGAGAGAAATGGCTTGGTTGACGAGCTTGTGAATATGATTGTGGAGAGAGTGGTTAGATGATATAGATTTTTTTGACTAAGCCAAATTACACATCTTTATTTACTTGAAATAAACTTAATGAGATTGAGGCTTTCAATTGTTACTTATTGACACTCAATGTGACAACAAAATCTACATGATATACATCAAAGATGCATTGGTTTGTGTATCATTTATCCTCAAGCATAATGGATTTCAATGATTACAAAACATGTCATGATGTTTTTTTGTGAATAAAGATGATGTGTCTATCCCTTGCAATGTCATTGCAAGATGAACCAACTGGGAAAGGACAAAGCCTTGGGTCATACAAAAACTTTCACCTTTGAAAAATTAATCACTTGATCTAGTGCATATTAGTGAAGATTTAATTTGATATTTTAGAGATGGTATCATAATGTCATGGAGTGGTGGTGGGTGGCTTAAAAATTTGGAGGAAAAATTGTAATTTTTTATTTATTTCCTATGATAGCTCTCATTTGCTCATTATTTTTGTCTAGGATTGTAAAGAAAATAGGGATAAAAATAGACACCCCATTTAGACTAATTTCTAACCAAAGGAAAACGTATCATTTAGGGGAGGTGACGAAGAAAAGGCCTGAATCCATACTCAACTATTTACATGGTCCGATATTTCATGAGGTGAATGCAACATGAGGAGCGGAATTACTAAAATTCTGTCATAGGCGTCAGGTCACTATCAATGTCTCTACCATGTTATCGGTGATAGTGGTGAAGATGGAAGAGTCAAATGATAGGATGAAACTATTATGCTATAAGGTCTTCTAAGAATTCTCTCTTGGGGAATTCGATATTGTTTTGGAAAATGTGGGTGGGGAGATGAGGGTTCCACTGAGCTGCAAGATTATTTTTTAGGTTTTTGTGATTGGAAAGAAGTGACCAAAAGATGTCAATGCTTTCTACATTTAAATCTAAGGTCTTTGAAAGCCAAAATCCTACCATTAATAGTAATATTATTTGATGAAGAATAATTTGGTGTTGTCATCAAATAGGAAGCGTGAGAGAAGGTCTTGAATGAGGGCCTTGGTTAAGTGAGGCTAAGATAATATTTCATGAGCCTTGTGGACCTAAATCTCTGGTTAGAGCAAAGGTTAAGGGCAACAAAAATATGTGTATTGAATAGTGACTATTAACATACTATTGTGTATTTTTATTTTTCATATAAGAAAAATAGGTGTATAGAAAAATGACTATTAACATACTATTGTGTATTTTTATTATTCATATAAGAAAAATAGGTGTATAGAATAATGACTATTAACATACTATTGTGTATTTTTATTTTCCATATAATATATGCATGTTTAGATACTATACTGGTATATACCCTTAGTATGGGTTGTTTGTTGGACAATGTTTGGCACTTTAATGTTTCTGCGGGCACCATTTTGGACTATGTGCTCCTCATTATGTGAATAGAAACACAGTTTGGCTACAGAGTAGTTTATGTTATGTGGTGATGCCTTTGTGCATCAAGGCTCTCTCTGCTATGAATATTTATGTAATTTTCAATATGATATAATACATAGAGTGCTGCACCATAAGCAATAATTAATCTACTAAATTTTTTTAAAATAATGAAACTGTTGTTTTAGCATAATAAAATATATTATTTATGAAGGAATCCATTTACAACAACAGTTGAAACACTTCACTGATAAGACTGCCATAAAAGTTCAAAATTACTCTTATAATAATAGACTTCAAATTAAATGGAATCTATTTTAATAAAATAAATCAAACTTAATTTGAATGCCCCTGATAGGGTCACTTTCCCTCTATTAGCGTCCAGTGGTGTTATAAGGAGTTTACGGAGGAATTCGACTCAAATGACCTCCAAAAAATTCCAGCGTCCAGCATATCTCCCCTCGACTAGTTCTCACTCGATGCTATAGACTCCTTACTTAAATGGTCAATGAGTGGGGTGTAAAGGAACGATGTTTAAATGCTATTTGATTTTATTTCACCATTTAACGTCAACCTATTTTATGAGCAAGCTCCTAACCAACTTCGGAGACAATGAAGTCATATATCAACTTCAAATATGACAAAAGACAAATGGCTTTTCTGAACAAGATCAATAAATGGAGAGTGGCAGAGGTTTTTTCTCTTCCGTGGTGTGAACGTCATGGTGTCAATTTAAGAGGTGCTAAGGTTGTTTTTCTTCACAGAGATTTTGTTATATACTATTATGTTTTTAAACTTCAAATGATGAACAAGTACAAACCTTGTATACTTGTTCAAATAAATTTGCATTGATCCAAAATATTTGAAAAATCATCATACTTTATCTAGAATAGATTATTTAGGTAAAGACTGGGCAAGTTGATTTAAACAATTAAAGTATGAAGTAATCAATAGGCTACGCAAGAAAGTAGTATCATTGAATTAATTCATAATACAGAAGATAATATTCTTTTCATGAAGAAGGACACATTCCTTTACAAGTTCTCCACCATTATATCAATTCATATGTACCAACTAGAAGTACTTATTTACCATTTGACCTCATCCTTGAGCATTGATATGCATACATACAATAGTTACCATTGAACATGAATATCTATACATAGCACTTATTAGCTCTATATATAGATAGATAGAGCCTAAACCCTAATTTTTGTCAGTTAAAGTGAGTTTTTTCCCAGTGAGAGTGGGTAGTGACAAAATTGTTGCAGAAGAAGTTTCCTTTTGGATTGCATGTTGGATCCCCCATCACCATCGGAATGCCAATATTACATTCCAAAAACACCATTACCACTAATGTTGTCGTGGTTGATTTGTACTAACCAATCTTCTACATTCACACAAACAAAAAAACTCAATCTTAGTATTATGACATCTTGAAAAACCAAAACTATAGGAGAGTATAAGACAATTAGAAATCTACACACAACGCTGCTTATTGTGTGCTCTATGCTGGATTGCCAATTATAAAGAGTAATGACCATGTCATCTATTCAGAGTCCGTAGAAAGATACTTTTTTTGGGTAGAAAATGCCATTATCAAAAGTCTAAAACAACAAGCTTCCTTATACTTCAGCATTATGTAGTATTTCCGGTTCTCTGGCTCATATGTTTTAACCACAACAAATGATTTTGAGAATATAGTTTATACACACACACACACACACACACACACACACACATATATATATATATATATATA
>MU227686.1:233624-278102 GCA_018584345.1 Thuja plicata
CTCTCTCTCTCTCTCTCTCTCTCTCTCTCTCTCTCTCTCTCTCTCTCTCTCTCTCTCTCTCTCTCTCTCTACATAGTCAATGGCATGTCCACTTTTGTTAAAAAAACAACAACACAAGGTTGTAGATGTAGTACGTTCGCATAACTTTGGCAATGGCAAAATAGAAAACTAAACTCTATGTCTATGCCTATCGTACATCCCATGGCCATTAATCACTTGAAAACAATCATTTTTGTGTTAAATTCATTGCATCGTCAATTCACGGAAGTACGACAGCGGACGCTAACATAGTTTTGGTTATTTGACAGTTTAAGGAAGATTATAAATTATCATGTTCCACATATTTTTCAAATCACCCCGCCCAGTATATATGTTTAAATTATCCCACCCACCATTTTTTAAAACTCTCTAGTTGAAAATTTTCTATATTGATCCTCCGTTTAACGGAGATACCCCGCAGCAAATTTTTGAGTCGGTTTTGCGCGGAAGGATGCAGTTTCTAGATTATCCATGGCTCACAATCTCGCATTTGAAAAAGGATTTTCTATGCCGAATGATCTGCAGAGATGTTCATAGAAGATTGAATGCAGAGAAGGTTTTAGGTATTTTCACTTCCCCTATTTTTAATGCACCAGTTTGATTTGTGAATTTTCTTTAAAGTTTATAGGGCTTAACTATTTTTGTTTTTATTTTAATAGGGCATCCTTGGATCGTTGAAAACTATTATTAATGGTTTCGATAGCTTTGTAATTTTGTGAAATTTTTCTTTTTTGTTAAACAATGTTACAAAATATGACTTTAGTTGGAATGAGCATAGGTTTTAATGTACGAGGGCTGAGAAACAAAATAGGACAAAATATAAATTGTGAAAGAGACCAAGCTAAAAGTTGTTTAGTGTGGTTCCCTTGTATGGTTTTTGGTGAAGATATTTGGGTATTGCGAGAGAGCTTAGACAAAACATTGGCACATGCATTGTTTAAATTGTTTAAACTGCATCTTAATGTATATATTACTATTGAACCTTGAAGCTTGAAGCTTGAGACAAGTGAGGGTAGAAATCCCTTTTGAGATATAGGGTTTATTGTAAATGTTGTGACAAAGAAACTGAAATAAAATAATATTGATAACACTTTATTTTTTTATAATGATCTTTTGATTTTGTAAAGAAGCAAAAAGAGGATATTTTTGTTGGTGTAAATTTAGGAATCAATCAATGCAGTTTCTGGTAACATGCAAGCACAAGTCTATGTGCAATTTACTAGTGGTGATTTATGTTCAACTCCTAAATTATTCCATTTGGAATGCCTAATAAAGGATAACTTTTTGTTAATTGCACATGCATGATTTGTGACAACTGAAACTCTTCACCGTAATTTCTTGTTTTATACTGTGGTTTTCATTGTATAAATTATGCACATTGTAAATCATGATCATTGAATATGAAGGATTTTATTCTATTTTGAGCAGCTTTATTTTTTTTTCATGCCTTTAGTGCAAGCCATCCGTATTATGTAGTTCTAGCTTCAAAATTTTACAATTTTTAGAATGTAAATGGATATTTTAAGCTTTATTGTGATTTTTTCATAGTGATGTATCGCACAGTTATAGTTATTTTCTCACCTTAATAGGAAGATGAATTTGTATTAAAATACATATGCTCACATATTTTTATTTTTTTTATTTTTATTTTTTATTTTTTATTTTTTTTAAGTTTAGGCTAGTAACTACAATAGGGAAAAGACCCTAGTAACCGTTAGGGGTCCAATAACAGTTACCTTTTTGTCATCTTGGCCCCCCAATTATTAATACTAAAAGAGCCCCAAAAATGATAACACATGTACCAATAGCCAATCACACATGTACAAATAGCCAATAATTTTTTACTTTTATTGGTTAATAACTAGCCCATTTGTTCACCACTGTTGGGACATTTTGTAACGACTGTTGAGACATTTGGTCACAAGTACTGGCATTTTTTAGTAAATGACTATTGGCACAAGAAAATAGCAGGTATCTGGTGACACTTTGAAAAGGCCAATTTTTTACCACTCTATGTTGATAGTCACTAGAGAGAGATCCCTGAATACCCAAAAGTTGAAACCTTAACATTAAGCACTTAACTTGCATATAGAGACATGCTAAAAAATTCATCAAAATTTGACATATGGTTTAGGATCTATAGGTGTCTGAAGTTAGGGTGTGTGTGGCTATTAGGTGATTTTCCCTACTAAAATTTTTACTTTTTTTTATATTTAATTTATCTAAGCTATCAAGAAGTTTATAGGTAAGAACGTATATATCTTACTGCAATACTAATCTCTTATTTTTATTTTTATTTTAAAATTAATTCTCTTGAGCTGCCAAGAAGTTAATGGGTAATGAGATTTACATCTTATTAATGGTTGAAGAATCTTTAAAACTTGTTTAAACTTAATAAATTTAAAGTTTGTTTCAGCTTAATAATTGTATAGAATTTTTGAATTATTTAAGTGTACAATAAATATTGTATATAAGATACAATAAAAGAGTTAACTTTACTATTAATTAGTAAGATACAAGAAAGTGAGTTGTTTATCTTGTTAAATAAGTAGTTTTCTTCTAGCTTCTTGCAGCTGTCGATGATTTTTATATTTACAAAACCCTCACGAGAGAGTTGGAAATGAAAACCCATTTTCATTTTATAAATCCAAAGACACTTTGACATTGACTTTTGGAACTATATATAATTTTTTTTTTTTTTGAAAATATAGAAAATCTTATGGTACACATAAAAATATAATATTATATTGTACAGGGTCAATGAGTAAGCTCTATAATATGATATAGGAGAATATAACTTGTTTATTAAAAAAATATAATATATTTTAAATTTCTAAGGATAACCAATAGTGTTCAATACAAAAATAAGGTAAATTAATAAGATGATTAGATACAAATTAACAAAAGCATATTACAATGAATAAGAACTATGAAAAAGTAGTTAAAAGATAAACCTAAATATGACCGCTAAGAATTACAAAACCTTAATGAGAAATGGTTGGAAAAGACAACCCATTGTCATTTCAGAAATATAAAGACACTTTATCATTGTCTTTTGAAACTATATATAACTTGTTTTTCAAGTCTTTAAATAATATAAAATCTTATGATACACTTACAAATATATTTTTATATTATATATAGTACATAAGTAGGCTCTATAATACAATAGACTAGCAATCACACCTTGGTGTGCAATGGGTACACCTAAGATATGTGGATGGTCAATTACAAAAACCTTTGTCTAATTTTTGTATGTGTTCGTCTAGCACATGAGTTCAAGGAAAGGTCATTTAGAAGATGATGTTTTTTTAGGAAAATAGGTTGTATCAAATTTATTCAAAAAAATACGAGGAAGGAAAAACAAAGCACATACAAATGAATCTATAAATAATAGGCACTAAACTACTAAAAAAATTTGGCCACTTTAAAATAGTTTAATTATATATATTATTTTTATAAATTTAATCACTCAATGTTTTCAAAACCTACCATTAACAAAAACAAGGGATTAGTGATTTTATTCTTTGCTATCATAAGAAATAGGATATGACAACACTCTAGCCAAATACTAAGATATCTAAGAAGATGAAATTAATAATAGCATCACCCTTTGTTTACCCCCAACAAAAAATTCTATGTTGAATACTAAGTCATTTCTACTAGAATGTAATGATTTATATTTTAAACTAAAATTTTGTAATATACATTCTCTAATTGTATAGTATTATCCCATGATTTGGTGGGTAGTTGTAACCACCTAGATTTGGTCTTCTCTAACTATAGACCCTATTTTCCCTAAGTGTGATCATACCCCCAATTATGTCCAAACGACCCTATTACTGCTTGGAATAAATGTTTTGAAATCAATTTAATGTCCTAGGTGATTTTTATCACTAAATTATATTAACTACTTTAGCCATACAATTCAAATCAATCCAAACCAATCAAAACAAATCAAATCAAAACATGGCTATGGTATTTTATCATAAAGGAATTAAATAAACCTCAATATGTCTCATCACTTGAAAATGAACCCATTCCCCTAGCCTAATTAATTTAATTAAAATGACTATAGTCCCCTTAATTATTAAAAAGCAATAAAAGGCTTAAATAATTAGATCCTATATTTTTGAATGAATTATTTTAAACAAATCATTTCATTTATATTCCCTTAAACCCCAACCTATCCTATCTCAACCACTTCTACCCTGGGTTCTAACCCATCCCAACCTATTCACCCCATGCTAAATATAATCCTAATCCTAATTCTATCATAACCCACCTCCTAATGTTGTCACATTCCATTAAGGAGTGATTAAGAACTCAACCCACTTGAGAAAGTCAACTTTCTCAATCTTGACTTCCTCTATGGACCAACTTGTCACGTTTGGGCTTACATCCCTCCCCATGCCTCATAAATGGTCTCATTAATGAAGATGATTTTATGCCCATCCCTCATTAATGCCCAAGGCATTAATACCTCTTACACCACATTAATGAGTTTAACAACTCCATTAATGCACCTTGTCCTCCCCCCCTCTCTCTCTCTCTCCTAATTCTTCTATAAATAGAAGGAGCTTTTGATCATAAATAAGCCCATAATTTAGATTGAAAATGTATTGTTATGCTGTTAGGATTTAGATAAATTCATATTCCATTTTTAGATGCATTATCATGCATGGTTATAATGTTAATTTTTAGAGATAATATGCATGCTTAATGATTAAATAGTTTGTTTTAACTCAAATCTTTCATGCTAAGTCATATATGTCACTCATAGTAGCATAATATGAGGGTTGTTATGTTTCTTATCATACTCTTCTTAGTTAGAAAGCAATAGGTCAATTTTAGTGCTTTATATGCTCGTCTAACCATGTTTTCCACTAATGCAATGATCTATTAAAGTGTTGTGTCGCAGGTAACAGGTGCATTATTTCACACACACATTTCTGGCGCCTACCTTGGGGTACGATTTTGGATTTGGCCTCATTTTAAATTCATTTTTTACCAACCTATACTCCTAATATTTAGGTCCAGAGTCATTTATGGTCATTCTGGCTCACATCCAAGATACGCCCTTGCACCGTAGAAAATGAGGCTCGCATTCAGGATTTCCTAGGTTGGTTTTGATTTAAGATCACATATGGGGAATATATGGTCACATCTGGTAACACAAGGTTGTATCTGGTTTTCTATGTTGTATACTGAATTTCTAGGATTGCATCTGGTAGAGATTTTTATGCACTTAATTTTCTAACCTCTAACGCTTAACCAGTTGTGTTTTTTGGCATTTGAACATCCTAACTAGTGATTATAGGTCTCAGATAAAGAGTTGGAAGATGATAATACTAACATGTGTGGTTATATGGATTTCAACTGATTTCACATACTAACCCCTCTTTTAGAAGTTTTCACACTTAAATACCACTTTCTCAAACATGTCTTAAAGCAACTAGATTACTATGCTCTTTTCCTTTTAAAGGAAAATCAGAAAATTAGACATTGTTTTAAACACTTGTGAAATAATCTAGGGGGTAAATTAACAATAAAACTTACATCATATAATTCATTTGGAATCAGAACTTGAACAACTCAAAGTATTTAACATTGTGGGCTAATTGAACAAACTCATTTTCTAAGTTTTGGAATCAGAAATTGAACAAGCAAATCATCTTAAATATTGTGGATAATTGAACAACACAAATTTACTTTCAAGCATTTTGTTTTCCCTAAAGTAGGAACATCTTAAATCAAGCACAACATTTCTTGAGGGAATGAACTATTTGATTGACTTTGTTTTGGGAGAAAATGGCATGGATTAAGAGAGTATGTTCTTCTTCTTTGGAGGAATCATAAATCTAGACGTCCTATGCTCGCCAATTGTTTTTACACTTATTTAATAGTAGAGGGCCTACTGATTGAGGAAAAAATCTCCTGGGAATGACCCAAGTGAGGACAGGTTTACTCCAACCCTTCCAACTCACTATAAATAATTTCTTCCTCGTATGCCAAAGCCTCGAAAGACGGGGCCGGTTTTGTTCTTGGAATTTTGACATCATTCCTTGAACATTCTTGGGTATGTGTGGAGCACAGCCGCTTGAATCTTTCTTGTGAGACTACACATATTTAGGTACTCATAGGGCTATACGCCTCAATTTTGCCTTGTGCAATTCTATGAGAGACGGTTTCGAATGAATTTCCCAATCATAGACAACACTTAAATAGAAAGAATTCCTTATTCACCCCTGAAAGGGTGCTAATCCTTGTGCAAGGTAAAAAGTAATTTCCCCAAGACACTCATCACATTGCGCCCTCACTTGCATTTGGAGTCAGCTAATACAGCATCATGACTGGATCCATTACGTGCTTAGTGATGGTTGTATTCTGATTAGCATTTGAGTGTGTACCTAAGTCAACAAGCAAGGATTTTCATCCTCCACCTAGAAAATAGGGCATAAGAATGTTTTTATTCACCCTTTAACAATGCAATAATGCTTGATGTGACTGGAAGATTATTGAAAAGATAACACCTTAAAAACAAGCAACAAACTTGACAGAGACATCATAAAATCACATCACAGATTTCCTAGCTTGTATTCGGTATCTTGGCTTACATCTAGTAACTTCGCTCGCATTTGGTCAACACATCATCGCATCTAGGGTTCCATCTCGCATGTAGTGTCATCAGTACCTCACATACTATATTTCTAGGCTCGTATCTAGAAGCTTGCATCTAGGACAGCGGGTACTTGCATAATAGTTTCTTAGAAAGTCTCAGTTGATTTGGATACCCTTTGGGCTCTTTATTCTATCCTTGTTGTCTTTTATGGTCTCTATGTTGCTGTGTTGAAACACTTTTTCAGATGTCTACCTTGCATCTCTTGTCAGTTTCTCGCAATCTATCTCAATACGTGTGGTCTATCCACCTTTTACAACTTGATTCCTATCTCACTATCAAGGCATTCTAACCCTCTGACACTGGAATCATTGACTTTCACCAAGATATAAATGATACTTCCACCTAGACACACTCACTTGAATGATTCAAGATACTACCTGACACTACTGGGAAACTTTGACGAAGTTGAGACACGTATATATGGTTAACACAAGATGCAACAAGTACACATCTAAATGATCAAAAATAACTCCTAAATCACTACACTTTCAATGAGAAACATCTCGCAATCCCCTACTTGATATAGACTCTACATAAATGGACAGAGGCAGAGCCACTCATGAATGGAGTAAGGCTTTTGAGGACTATGAAAATAACAAAAACCAAAAGCATGAAGATAGCAATGAAGAAGAAGAACCTACATTTGACCATCCTATATTTGAATGAGGCAATGAGAAAGACATCACTGAAGAAGAGTACAACAAACTCAAACAAAGCAAGAAATTACAAAAGATAATGGAAAAGATGATTAACGAGGATAAAGAGAAATATTTTCTCCATCTAGTCTCCACTGGCGTAAAGTTACCCAAGGATTATGATGTGGAACAACTAAAAGAAAAGGAGGTGCCAACTCATATTTCTATTCTTGCCAAACAACTTACCTTAATGCAAATGGAGATTGCAACTCTCAAGCAAGAGAAAGCTAAACCCAAGAAAAAATACTCTATGGACTCAATTTGTCCATTTCCTTTCGACAAGAGTGTCACTATGGTTCTATTCCCTCCTAACGTGGAAAGGCCAAAATATGACAATTATATGGGAGAAACCGATCCACATGACCATGATAGAGAATTTTATGATCTCAGCATAGAGTACATGCATGAACCTACATACAGGTCATGTGGCTTTTTCTAGGAAGTCTAAGAGGCAACACCATGGAATGGTTGTCAAAACTTACACCCAAGGTTAAAAGTTTTGAGGAGTTAATAAAAAAATTTATCCAACATTACTCCTATAATATACAATATGATGTGACTATGATGGATCTATGCAACACTAAACAAAAGACTGGAGAATCCTTTACACATTTTCCACAAAGGTGGAGGAAAATATTTGCACGGTATTCTAGAGCTATTCCCGAATCTGAGAAGATGGAAATCTTTGTCAATAACTTGGTACCTGAATTGAACTATGCATTGGAAATGCAAGACTCCCACAACTTCGATAAGATGATCAAGAATTCCCTCTGTATCAAAGAATTTATGGTTAAAAAGGGAGAGATCACTCTTCAAAGTGAAAACAAATCTAACAATTCCAACTCCAAACCTAAATGGTGGAAGTAGAAAAAAAATGTTGTCTACGATGGCGTAGTGGATGCATCCAATGTTGGTCCTATACCTGAGGTGTTCAATTTGCCTAACAACATGCAAGCAAGAAAATATGCCAAGGTAACAACCTCCGTACCTTAATAAAACAATGATAATAGAAAGGGTCGACAATGGACTACAAAACCTCAAAGAACAATCACTCCTTTGGGAGAACCTCTTGAAACTATTTTGAAGAAGCTATTAGACAACAAAGTTCTCACAATCCCAGATTGTAAACCATGGGAACCAATGGTCAAGCCCATATGGTGGGATCAAAATTCTTATTGTATCTTCCATAAAAATAAGGGCCACAATACTAATAATTGTCTCAAACTCAAACACACTATCCAAGACCTTATTGAAGGAGGAAAGATCAAAGTAGAGGGACACACTACCAATGAGGATCATAAAGCATTTAAAAAAACATTCCGTAGTTATGACAAAGGGGAAACCTCTAAAGGAAAAGGTAATGAAGTAAACTACACCTACTCCAGTAATGATAACGTGATCAATATGCTAGATATTAAAACTGAATCAATTAATATGGTCACAATGAAAGGTGTTAAAGGCACATCTTTCCAATCCAATGTGGTGACTCAGAGCCAAGCACAAATCATGATCAAAGGACCCAATTCCTCTTCAAAACCAGAATCAATGTCCAAGGTTCCTATTGTTACTATCCCCAAACCAGCGATGAAACACATGGTTACTATTCCTGCAGCAAAGTATGACTTGATGGACCAATTGCAACAAACCTCTACTAAAATTTCCATTTTTGAGTATCTTAAAGTATCCATAGTGCATAGGGAAATCCTGGAACAAGCCCTACATGCCACAAATGTCCCAAAGGACCTTGATATAGAAAAATTCCAAGTTATGGTCAATCACATCTCAACACCACATTACCTCTCCTTTTCTAAAGAGGGTGATAAATTATTGACACATCCACATAATCAACCCCTCCATATTGAAGTCCTGATTCATAAATCTCGTGTTAGATGCATATTGATAGATGGAGGCGCAGGATTGAATATTTGTACCCTTAATCTAATCAAGAAATTGGGTCTTTCAAAATAGACCATTGACTCTAGATGCAAAATAACTATCAAAGCTTATGATGAGGAAGAAAGATCCTCTAAAGGTCTTATTGTTCTACTAATCAAGATCAGACCGGTTGAAAGGAATGTCATATGTCAGGTTCTTGATCTACCCTTGGCTTATAAGATACTGTTAGGGTGACCTTGGATCCACAAAATGCAAGTGATACCGTCTACTTACTACCAGTGTATCAAGTTCCCACATAATGGGCTGGAAGTAACAATCCCTGCAGATGCTAATTATACTTGCAAAAATATCAAGACCGGTAGTATGATTCCACATAACAAGGAGGATAAAAATGAAATTTTGGCTTAGACTACCAAAGACATAGTCATGAAAATCTTCAGCAAGACCATAAAACTTGAAGAAACATGTATGGGAGAATACAAGCTATATCTGACTCCATCACTAATAGAATTACCAAAGTCACACAGATCTTATGGAAGACCCTCCTCATCTTTCACACCTACCACATCTAAAGAGCCAGAAATCCACAAAGCAACTGGCACCGTTAAGGCATCCACATCTTCTTCAAATAACACAGAAGAACAAGCAGTCTTGTATTGGCTTTACAAAGGAGAACCGACGGAAGCTCAGGTCAAACATGTAGAGATATCCACAGAGCAGCATGGTAAAGGATACGACCTCCTCAAACAAATGGGATACAAAGGAAAAGGACCTCTAAGTGACATAAGAAAAGGAATTATTGAGCCTATGCACATGGAGTTCAGGAATACTAGAGACAAAAGAGGACTAGGCTTTAATAATGAATCTAACAAACTTTCTTCAAGAGACAGTCGGATCTCTAACAAAGGGAGTGATAAAATAGAAGAGGTAGAGCTAGAACCATTGTCCTATGAAAGGTTATTACATGTTGGCATAGATAATCATGACTATCAAGGAGAGCACTATGTACCAATCTTTGAGGTACCACAAGATATTCACATACCTTTGTTAGTACAACCTCCTCTTCAAGAGGTGGGAGACGCAACAATAGAATATCCATAGGTACCATTGATAGAAATAGATACTGTGAGCACATCCAAACAATAGGATTCACATCCTAACTAGGGGAAGTTAGTCACCATTTCACATATCCTTGATTTACGACACTTTAATCCACAAGTGGCTAATCGAGTCCATCAGACAACTATTGCTGAATTCTTAAACAGATTTGATGATCAAATCACAGACTCTCATTATTATGAATGGGATGAGCTATCTATCGCCATAGAGGACATTGAAATAGATGTGATTCACATGTTTGCAGCCCCATCAGTACCCAACGAGCATTATAACACTACTCCCAACAATATTGATATTCCTGAAGTAGAGGAAGAGTTCCTTCCCCCAATCATTGATGGAGAGACTGGTATGTTCCTAAATCTAGAAGAAATATAGAGGTGACAAGAAAGAAGTCTCCTTTTACGAAAAGATGATGATGAAATCTCTACTGACGATTCACTATAGTCAGGTCCACATGTAACTAACAACGATCCTTTTAATGAAGATCTAACTCTTATTGATCTAAACATCAAAGAAACTAACTTAATGGGGCATGTCATATCAGTTAATAGTCTTGACGCTAACACAATGTTGTCCTTCCCATAGTCTGACTCCTTGTCTTTGATAAACCCAGACCTAATTTATTGGAATAATACGGATCCTACTCCTATCTTATACTTCCCCAATGACTACACCTTGGCTTGCTATCTAAATTTCTGTGAACCCTATCCTTCTTCCACCAATGCAAGGAGCATGAACATGACATAGGAGGATATCATTTTTCTCAGTCAAAAATTGAAAAATAAAAAGAAAAAGGGAATTGATGGTGAAAACCATGTTGTGACAGTGTCAGATCCTTAAATAGTAAAAATAAAAGATGTATCTAATGGTGAAAACCTCTTAGAGGTTCCAAAGGATGAGATTCTTGATATCCTCCATGAGCACTTTCAAGAAAGGTCTTCAGTTCTGATAGAACCCACACAACTAGTTAATTTGGGCACAGCTGAAGTTCCTCACATTGTTCACCTACCACAATATTTGACAGAAGAGGATAAGACATAGTTCACTGAGTTCCTAAAAGAGAACAAAATCAAATTTGCATGGTCTTATACAGATATGCTTGGAATGGATCCTGAGTTAATAATGCACCACTTGTCTATAGCTCCTGGGATCAAACTCGTGAAACAAAAAATTAGAAAGATGCATCCTCATGTTGCATTGCTAGTAAAAGCAGAGCTAGATAAATTGTTGAAAGCTGGATTCATCAAAGTCATTGCCTATGCAGGATGGATCTCCAATGTGCTCCCAGTGTCTAAATAAAATAAATCCATCTGGATATGTACAGACTTCAGAGACCTAAAAAAGGCCTCTCCCAAAGATGACTTCCCGCTACCTAATATTGATATGATCATAGACCTCATAGTGGGCTACCAAATTTATTCATTAATGGATGGTTTTTTAGGCTACAATCAGATAAAAATTGCTCCCGAGGATCAAGACAAAACCACATTTACATGCACATGGGGCACATTTTGCTGGAACGTCATGCCATTTGGGTTAAAGAATGTCGGTGCTACATATCAAAGAGAAATGACTATAATATTCCATGATATGATGCATAAAAACATGGAGGATTACATAGATCACACCCTAGCTAAATCCAAAAAAAGGAGCACTCATATCAACGACTTAAGGAAAATATTGGATTGAATTGAGCAATTTCAACTTAGGCTCAATCCAAAGAAGTGTGCCTTTGGGGTCCAATCAGGAAATATCTTAGGGTTTATTGTTTCAGAAAAGAGAATTGAAGTAGATCCTGCAAAATTCAAAGCTATACTGGAAATGACTCCTCCATGCAATATTAGTCAAATGAGGACATTACAAGGAAGACTTCAATGAATCAGAAGATTCATGTCACAACTGGCGGACAGAGCGCAACCCTTTACCAAATTACTACATAAAGGGGCCACTTTCAAATGGGATGAGCATTGTGAATCCAACTTTAGAGAATTAAAAGAGTACCTGGCTACTCCTATTCTTATGGCACCCATCCATGTAAAGCCATTACTCCTTTATATTTCAGCTACAACTACATCATTAGGATTATTATTAGCACAAGACGATGAAACAAAGAAAGAAAGAGCTATCTACTAAATCAGTAGAACACTAGTCTCCTGTGAACTAGATTATAGCATTATTGTAAAAGCATGCTTAGAAGTTGTCTTCGCATGACAAAAATTGAGACACTACATGCTCTCACATATAGTACGGCTCATAGCCAAGATTGATCCTTTGAAGTATCTTCTAAGAAAAACCATATTAATAGGAAGTCTGGCAAAATGGGTCCTCATTCTAAGTGAATTTGACATTGAGTATGTGGATAGGAGGGCTATTAAAGGACAAGTCCTCACAGATCAACTAGCTGATTGAACACTTCAAAATGATGAACCTTTACAAATCGAGTTTCCTGATGAAACTATCAGGCATCTAACTGAATATCCATGGGAAATGTATTTTGATGGTTTTTTTACAGAACAAGGCTCTGGCGCAAGAGGTATTTTCATAACTCATAAAGGCTACAAAATACCAAAGTCGTACAAATTGATGTTTCCATGCACAAATAACATTTCTAAATATGAGGCATTGGTAAATGGCCTTAAGCTTGCTATGAAATGGAATATTGTAGAGTTGCATGCGTATGGTGACTCCCAGCTCATTGCCAATCAAGTCAATGGAGATTATCAGATGAAAGATGAGAAGTTGATGCCCTACAAACAACTGGTGGATGAATTAAAGAAATAATTTATCTTCATCACATTCTAGCAGATACCCATAACAAAGAACAAAGCTAAAAATGCTATGGCTACCTTAGCATCCATGTTACAATTGGAGGAAGATCAATTCTGCTAGGAGTTCTTGGTGCAAGAATTACCCTATCCTGCCTTTGATACCCCAGAATGCCAAGTAATCTATGCTTTAACCACCCAAGACCAATCTCGGTATGCTAAGATCATTGCTTACCTAACTGACCAAACTATTCCTAATGATCTCTCTAGAAATGAAAAGCGAGCCCTAGTTAGGATAGCAGCACGTTATGTCCTCATAAGTAATAAATTATATCGACAAGGTATTGATGGTACACTTCTTAGATGTTTAGAACTTGAAGAGTCAGATCACGTGTTAAAGGAAGTCCACGAAGGAGTATGTGGATCACATTCAAATGACTTTTCACTAGCAAAGAAACTGCTAAGAGTAGGCTATTACTGGCCTACCATGGAAAAAGATGCTATTCAATTCTCCAAAACATGTCATAATTTCCAGACACATGGAAATCTTATCCATGCTCCTGCTAAAGAACTTATAGCTTTCATAACACATTAGCCATTTCAACAATGGGCCTTTGACCTGATTGGACAAATATATCCCAATTCTTCAAATGGACACAAGTTCATCATTACGGCCATTGAGTATTTCATGAATTGGGTCAAGGCCATGCTGCTAATCAAATCCACTCACAAACAGGTGGCTATGTTCATTTTGAACTACATTATTTGTAGGTATGGGATACCCTCATCAATTGTAATAGACAATGGGGGCCAATATAAAAATAAAAACATTGATGACCTTTGTGAACAGTTCCACATCACTCAACATTTCTCCTCAATCTATTATCCTCAAGGTAATGGATAGGCTGAGGCATCTAATAAAAATATTCTCAAAATCCTACACTGAACTATAAGTAAGTCTGGCAGAGACTGGCATTTACAGCTAAATCCGTCAGTATGGGCCTAGAAAAAAAACATCCAAACACCAACTGGGGTCATGCCATTTACTCTAGTTTATGGCGCTGAATTAGTACTACCTATTCAAGTTGAAATCCCATCCTTGTTGATATCTTTATAGGGTCTTGTTACTGATGAGAAATACTGCATTGACCGAGTGAGTTCTTTAGAACTACTTGATGAGCACAAACAAAATACGTTTGATCATCTGAAGGTGTACCAAGAATGCATATCCAAAGGATACAATAAAAAGGTTAAACGACACCAATTTCAAGTGGGGGACCTCATCCTAAAAGAGAATCCTAAGAACCAGCCTAATAGAGAGCAGAAAGGAAAGTTTGAACCTAATTGGTTGGGACCTTATGTTATCACTACTACTTTTTGGACTAGATCCTATCAGCTGGCTATGCCTAAGGGTGACATCCTTCTAGATCCTATTAACACTCTAAATTTGAAGCGGTTCTATGCTTGATGTTTGGCTAGTAGAGCCTGTACAACAAATAGTTCTAAGAAAATACCAAAAACATTTAGAAAATTGATCCTGAAGAAATCCAAAAATAGTGAAAAAATTCTAGAAGAAAGGTATCCTTTATAAAAACCTAGCAAATAGGTGCCTTGGTACTACATAAACATTCAAAAAAGAAAAAATAGAAAAAAAATTGAAAAAGAGAAAAGTGCCTTGATGACAACCTAGTAAAACAGGCATCTAGGTAGCAAAAAGAGTAAAAAGTTTTGCCAAGTGGTGAAAACCTAGCAATCAGGTGCCACTTTTATTATGC
This sequence comes from Thuja plicata, assembly GCA_018584345.1. NCBI lineage: Eukaryota > Viridiplantae > Streptophyta > Pinopsida > Cupressales > Cupressaceae > Thuja > Thuja plicata. The sequence continues at coordinate 248,596 of MU227686.1, forward strand.
ACTCCATCTTTTATTATGCACTCCATCTATCAATATATTTCTTATACTAAGCCTTCACGATTACACCTATGCTAAACGTTGACTTCATTTCCTTACAAAAACCTTATCCTTGCTTGGGATTTGTCTGCATTTCTATCTTAGGATCAAGTCATTTTGTACTGGGGGCATCTTTTCTAGCATGATAGGTTGCATCTGCTAGGTCTTCATAGGATGGTTTGTCTCGTGACACAATGATACTCGATGCTTGCATCAAACTGTCACTTTCCTGTAACAAGCCTAGCACAAACATTGCACTAACATGAACATTATTCCTATGACCTACATTGGATGGTAAAACAAGATGAAAGTTATACACAAACATGGAACACATATTGCTTGAATTCCAAATTTTAGATTGATGAATCTATACTACGCTTGAAAAATGAATCAATAGTATTTCTCAATACTACTTAAACAGTTTGATCTTTGTTTGATTATGACTCTTTTATGTCCTGGTGATGTTTTAACTAGGGGCATATAAGAATTTATGAATTTTATTCGATTGATTCATGATTGATAGTTGTTATGTCTTCTGAGTTACTCCATGATGTTTGCACAAAGACAAAGAGTCCCAAGGATAGGGTGCATAAAGTTTTCTTGGTTTTTTATGTATGGTGATTGATCCAAATGATCCTATAAATTTAACCTAACTTGGATGTTTATGGTAAGAGCTACCACCATGAGTGGATAGCCGCATATATCTTGATCTTTGTTATGTGTAAACTACGGTGAGGTTGGAATGATTTCCTTGTCTGTTTTCTAACTCAAATTCTCACTAAGGTATACGAAGCATAATGTACCCAAGGATATGAATTTTCAAGGTCATTGCGGGTTCAATATCTTGCCTTACATAGATTCTGATATAGTAAAAGGAAGGTGATTATTTTTTTTATCCTGGCTTCAATGCCTTCATGCCTATGTCTATTTTGGAAATTCCAATAAAAATAGTATTCATACTTTCATAATATCAGTGGGTATTAGTGATTGTTGTTCTATCAGATGGTATGTATTCTGAAAGTGCCTAATGATGATAAAAATGCTACCAATATCTGCCAAATCAGTGACAAGTCCTAAGAGTCTGCATATAGGTGTATTTAGAGATTGCATGATGCATTTATGAAAGCATCAAAAAGCATATGGAATTTTGAGCTCAAAAATTATTTCTATCTTCTTCTAAAAATCCAAGTTAATTACATTTACTATTACTAATATTTATATCATTGCACATCCAATGCATACACTCTGCTTTCATAAATTGAGAACATAAGGAAAATACAAAAAAAAAAAAAGCATTTATACATAGCACTTTATTTTTTTACATCCTAAGTGCATCCATACATTTTACTTGCATAAGAAAAATTACAACAACATACATTTGCATATTCACATAGTATCATTTAAACCATATTTATATCATTGATAAATCCAAAATGCATAAATGATGTCATCTAATCTAACTCATCACGAAACCAAGATAAATCTCTATCACATGTGCAAGCAAATCTATCAAAGCAAATGGAACTCATGAAACATATCCAGATCAGAATTAGCTACATTAGATGTATATCTCAAAAACATGATACAAAGACCAAAAACATGGCATGAGTCTACACAAAGAGTATTAGAGGGTTAGAATGAATCAGATATATATATGTCATGTAAAAAAGAAAGATCTCGGAAGGATCTAACTATACAAATATAAATGTGTCACATGATACAAAATCAACTTTGGCTTCCTCCCTCTCCCTGATTTGGAGGAGGAGGAGGAGGTGGTATGAATGCTGGAGGAGGCGTGGCTCCCTCTGACTTCTGGGCCAACCATGAAAATGAGACAACTCTTTGTCCCTCTAGAACCGCATCATGGTATAAGGCATAATAATATGTGGCTCTTTGTTCTTGATGGACTGCGGTCCGAGCCTGTGCATCTCTCTCTCTGCTTTGAGCATGTCACCTTTCCTATCCGCCTCTTCCCTAAGCCTCTATAGCTCTCTGGTCCTTTCAGCAAGCAACATATCTGATACAGAGATCCTGGCCTCTAAAGTTGTGATTCGTGCCTTGAGCTGCTCGCTCCTGCTCACACAGAGATAAGGGATCTTCATCCCTACCTGAACCCTTGCTAGTATCCTATCCTGATGGTCTATCTTGTGATTGATTAGGCTACCTCCACTGCTACTGCCTTTGCTGTCTTTGTTGCTCTCCTGTCAATAGAGGACCTAGATCTATCCGAGGAGCAACAAATCTGAATCAGGTGCACCGACCCTCTCCAAAGCCACTCATCACATCTATATGGCCACCCACAACACCACCACCCCTGTCATCTCCACCATTGTCCCCCTCATCTGGAGGAGGATGTCTCCCATCATTACCTCCATCTCTATCTCCATCCCTCCCTCCATGTCTTCCGCCACCCCTATCTCTCTGGGCTCGTCCTCTCCCTCTGGCGGGACAATCATCAGGATCATAATCTATAGGATCCTCTATTCATGGAATGGGCTCCTCTAGTACTATGAACCATGGGAATGGATACTGAAGCATCTCTGCAGCATACCCATTAGAACAACCTACATCTGCAACATCAAGACGGAGATTTGAATCAACTTCAACCATGTCTCTGATCTCCTAATGTGTTGTCTTATACCTAATATGGGAACCCCACAATGGTGCCTCATCATGGATCTGAGTATATGCAGTTACATCCTGTGTCCTACCCTGTCACCTGCCCAATTGTCTCAAAACTCTGGGATAAACAAACTGCTTGACAATGTATCTTGTCCTCGCAATTAGATACCTGCTCTAAAACAAAAATGGTACCTGTTGGGCATCTAAAGTCCACTCCTCACAATATAAATATGATCACCATACAACATGTGTCATGTCATCAAATAGTCTCCTCCAGTACTCTACCTTGCCTATATGGGGCTGCTGAATCAAGCCGACGTACATATAAACATAAGGGAACTTAGGTGCCCGCTGCCTGTCTACTATGGGTCGCGTCACTAGGATGTGCTCCCAGGCCCAGATCTGAAGAATCAAAATGCCTATAGTCATACTTCACGTATAATGATACACAATCTCGTGAAGCTATTGGTACATGTGAGTCAGAATGCAACTACCCCATGCAAATCTTTGTCTCGAGATGACCATCTTCTCTAACATGTCTACCCATTCGACAAGGAACCCATGTTGTCCTTTGTCTGGCATCAGGATGCCATCAATCAAGCCTTCCATATATATATAGATAATTGATCATAATGATCACACACATAGTCCCATGAAAGGTATCTCCGATCAATGGTATCATCCTGGAAGTACCGCCGAGATGCACCAATCACCACAAAAGACGTTGACTCAAAGTGCACCTCACGGCCAATAATGGGAATGCACAATATGCACCATACATCCTCTAGAGTAAATATCATCTCCCCTGTCAAGAGATGGAAGGTGTTGTGCTCTGAGTGCCATCTCTCAGAAAGAGCAATCGACAACCCTCGGTTTACCCCTATATCGGGTAAACCAATCAAAGATCATAATCCATAATGGACTACAACCTCCTGCTCATCATCAGATAAAATTCTGCCCAAGGCGAGCACACGTCTTGGATATGTGCCCCGGAATGCAACAACCTAAAAATCAACCTATTTTGGCAATTCACAGATGAATCAGTGTTCTATCTAAGACACAAGTGCAAAAATATAATCAACTAAGTGTTTCAGGATTCGCAGTAGACAAACAGTTCAAAATTGATAAGTTTCTAAGTCAAAAAATGAGATGTGATCCTGGAAAAATAGGGTACAATCTCTTTTCCTAGATGCGATCTTGGAAATATAGGATGGCATGGAGAATACAAGGTGTGATTGTAGAAATCCCAGATGTGACCCAAGGCACGGAGTATGATTCTAAAATGACAGGGTACAAAAAAACCTCATTTTTGAACAAAAACTAAGCTAAAAATAGGGTAACCAAATGCAATCCAGGAAATCTTGGATGCAACATAGAAATTTAGGAAAATAGGATACAATCTAGGAAATACTGGATGCAACATGGGTTTGACAGGGTGCGATCTAGAATCCCAGATGTGACCTAGAATTTCAAGGGCTATAAAAGCTGTAAAAATTCATAAAAATTGAAATTGCAAAATCCACGAGGTAGTTTTGTGGGTACTTACTGGAGGTGCATAGTTGCCCGAGCACTGATGTCGATGACTGAGCTTGAAATGATGCTTCCTGACAGGGACCACCATCTTTTATGTAGAGCTCTTAGATTTACTATAGATAAAAATGAAAATGAATAGTAAAAATGTAATTTTTGAGATATATATTGGTCTTTTGAGCTATTTAGGGGTTCCAAAAGTCCTCCCAAGCTACTAAAACTCCATTTCTATTCTCTTTTTGATCAATTGGGAACCGAGTCGAAGGTGCCTATGGTCTTTTATGCAGTATAGTAACATTTTGCGACAGCTCCTTAAAATGCAGAATTGCTCCATCTATTTCACAAATCTATCAATTTGCACATTTCATCAAAAATCTTGGTCTAACATAGTTTTATCAGTCTCACCACTCATATTTTGACATAATTAACTTGGTTCTTGTGTGTTTATTCTTACACACTGCCTTTTTCACTTCTTCTACTTCATTCTTTCTTACCCTACCCGTTCCATGCAAGTGATACATCATTTCAACTAGAGGGATTTCTTTTCTTTCCTTCGATTTCATTCCTGAGGGGGCATGATCACACTATCATCAATCAATTTTTTTCTCAAAACAACATCAAAAATTACTTTGTTATTAAACAAACTAAGGGCATGACAGTTTCCTTGACTAAGTCGGAACTATTTGATAGAAATCTTTGGTTCTTATAAGCTGGATATCTTGTGTTTCCTCATTTTTAAAAGATTCTTATTAAGCTCCTGGCAGATTCATACTGACATTTGGACGACAACCAAGTTTAGAATTAGCATTATTAGTCTTTGGACAAGAACCAAGTTCAAAATTGGTACCTTAAAGATCTTTTATTGACCTTTGTACAACAACCAAGTTCAAAGTCAATTCTATCAGTTTATTTCAATCAAGTGCGAGAATGATCTCATCAAACATTTCATTCGATCATGAGTGAAATTCTCAATCTTTTTTAAGTCAAAATAAAAAACTTTTTTTGAATCAATGCGCTTGTCGCCATCAATTCAAAGAGGGGAAACTGTAACTACCTAGATTTGGTCTACTCTGACTATAGACCCTATTTTCCCTAAGTGTGATCATAGCCCCAATTATATCTAAATGACCCTGTTACTGCTTGGCATAATTCTTTTGAAATCAATTTAATGTGCTAGGATATTTTTATCACTAAATTATATTAACTACTTCAGCCATACAATTCAAATCACTCCAAACCAATAAAAAAAAATCAAATAAAAACATGGCTATAGTATTTAATCATAAAGGAATTAAATAAAACTCAATATGTCTCATCGCCTGCAAATGAACCCATTCCCCTATCCTAATTAGTTTAATTAAAATGGCTATAGTCCCCTTAATTATTAAAAAGCAATAAAAGACTTAAATAATTAAATCCTATATTTTTGAATGAATTATTTTAAATAAATCATTTCATTTATATTCCCTTAAAACCCAACATAACCTATCTCAACCACTTCTACCTTGGGTACTAACCCATATTGACCTATTCACCCCATGCTAAATCTAATCCTAATCCTAATTCTATCCTAACCCACCTCCTAATGTTGTCACATTCCATTAAGGAGTGATTAAGAACTCAACCCACTTTTGAAAGTCAACTTTCTCAAACTTGATTTTCTCTAAGGACCAACTTGTCAAGTTTGGCTTTACATTCCTCCCCATGCCTCATAATTGGTTTCGTTAATGTCTCATTAATGAAGATTCTTTTATACACATCGCTCATTGATGCCCAAGGCATTAATGCCTCTTACACCACATTAATTAGTTTTAAAACTCTATTAATGCAGCTTGTCCCCCCTCTCTCTCCTAATTCTTCTATAAATAGAAGGATTTTTTGAGCACAAGTAAGCCCATAGTTTAGATTGAAAATGCATTGTTATGCTGTTAGGATTTAGATACATTCATATTCCATTTTTAGTTTCATTATCATGCATAGTTATAATGTTCATTTTTAGAGATAATATGCATGCTTAATGATTAAATAGTTTTTTTTAACTCAAATATTTCATGCTAAGTCATATATGTTACTGATAGTAGCATAATCTGAGGGTTTTTATGTTTCTTATCATACTCTTCTTAGTTAGAAAGCAATAGGTCGATTTTAGTGTTGTATATGCTCATCAAACCATGTTTTCCACTAATGCAATGATCTATTGAAGTGTTGTGTCACAGGTAACAGGTGCACTATTTCACACACAGAGTAGTAAGTTGATTCATATTCAGAGGAAATTAGAAAAGACTCTACCTAATTGAAGTTTGTAATGTGGGTTTTTAATACATATATTTTGAAATTTAGTTGCAGATATGTGGCTATTTTGGGAAGGAAATTTTTTTAAGAGGACAACTTGAGATTCATCTAGTTATCTGTATATAGTGTTTTCCCCTAGAACATCGGTTCTGTAGTCATTTTTGAGTCATATGTTTGATTCTCTTACTCCCCTCCAACAAATTTTGATTTGCATCGGCATCAAATCCTACTCTTTGAATACAAAGTTTGACATAAATTAAGGGTGGATGTTGGAATCATTTATGTTTGTTGGGATTGCATTACAACAAACATTGAATGAGGAATCTTTTTTCCTGAATGAGGAATCTTTTTTTCCAAGATCATTAAAGAAGATATGTCCCTGTTGATAATTATATAAACCTGTAAGACTAGAAAAAGGCATGGGAAGCATATCTAGGTAACCACAAACCCTAAACAATATGCTAACCTATCTAATATAACATTAGAGCCATTAAAAGAAGAATTCACAAAAAATATGCAACAAAAACATAAGAACTCCCTTCAAATGATGCTCAAATGATCTCCTCTCTTCTCCATAGGGGTAGATTGTGTTGCTCTTTGACAATAAAACAATTGCACAAAGAACTTGAAAGCACAAATTGATAGTGAGAATACTAGGAGATAGTGGTTCAAATTTGAAAGAGAGGAAAGCATCTCAATTTATAGAAAATGTGAAGTAATTAGGTGAATTAGAATGCATAAATTCAATGCACAATGGAGGGAAAACAAGGTAGGATTTTGGAAGCATGATTAGGGGAGAAGTGAATGAAGAAATATTGAAGATATATGGGAGATATCATGAAGCACCTTAATAGAGATGTGAACCACAATTAAGGGATATGACAAATTAGGTGAGATTAGGAGGATTTAATTCAATAAATAAATCAATATTCCTCACAAATCAAAATTAGCATTTATAAAATTATAAAATCCCATAAATTAGAATTAGCCAATTACTTAATTAAAAATTAATTAAATGTGAAGACTTAGGATAAGAATGAATAAATATGATTTGTTCCTAAAGAATACGGACAAACCTTAGGTTATTCATCCCAAGAGGATAAATTAGTGAATTATGGATCAAATAGAAGGTATTAATGTACAATTGAATTGGTTTTGATAATATCGATAAAACTAGGGTAGGTTTGAGGCATTAATGAACTTTGACAATGCGCCCAAATAATGATGTTTTAAAATGATTGATTATCATCAATGAACTTTGATGGTGTCATAGAATTGAAATCAGAATAGGGAAACATCAATTAAATTAGACAATGTTCTCAAAATAATAATGATCAGAAATAGCATTAATGAACTTGGACAACACTATTGAATTGATAAAGATAACATTGATGAACTTTGACAATGTTATTAAATAGTTAATTAAAGAGATACAAAGCATCGATGAACTTGGAAAATGCTCCTATAATAACAAAAAGATTGATTGAATTTAGAAAAGGGTTTGATCAATTTGAAAATTGAGTTAATTAGGCATCGATGATCTTGGACAATGCCTCAGAATGGTTGGAATGAGTCCAAATAATTTTGAAATGATTAGGAAGAGAATAGAATAAATTAGAATTGATTTAGGATGATTTTAAATGGCTTAGGATCGAATGGGATCAGTTTAGGGTTGATAAGAATTGATTACAAAAATGATCAATTTGATAAAGAGAGTAGAAATATTAGTAAATAATTGAACAATTTTACAATATTCAATCATCGACGAAAGACACAATGTCATCATATAATAAAGATCATATGCACAACATAGAGGAATAAATAGGTCACAAAACAATATTTCAATTGTAATGTTAAAAATGTTAAAACACATAGACAAGCAGGCTCAAACCATTTTTGGGTGTCTACATTTTGCCCCTCTTTGATACAATGTGATTATGAGTGTTGTGTCAAAGAATATTGAAGAAATTTGCATTAAAACATGCCCCAATGATAACTAGATACATAGGTGCCCCCTCAATAAATCGACCAAAAAGTGCAAATGATAGGTCAATTTGTCAACAATGACGAGACAGATCCAAAGCAATGAACAGATAAAAAATCAGATGTCAAATGCAAACGATATTAGGTGCGAAGTGAAAAAAGAATCACTACCAACACAAAAGGCAAAGGTTGCACATCCATCTAGGAAACCAAGAGGCTATAAAAAGGCTTGGAGAGGGATTTGGAGGTCATTTTCACTCTCACATTTGGAAGAATTTGAGCTCTAGAGCAAGGAGAATGGATCGAGTGCCAGTTCAGAATTAGCATGGGGAATGACTACGGAACTATCGATAGGTAGCCAATGCGGGACCTAAGGTGAGTACATCTGAGCCTCATAGTTATTTCTAGGGTTTGCATGTGTTTCTAGGTAGTTTAGGGCTTAAAAAGGGTCAAACAGGGTCAATAAGGGTCCACATGTGCCACCTACATAGCTCATGTGACCACCTGTGTAGGTCACATGCCCAACTATATAGCTAGTGTAGGTGGCATGACCACTTGTGGTGCCTGCATAGTTGGTAAGCCAAGCTACGCAGTTTGTAAGTCAAACTGTGCAGTCTATAAAAGGATATGAAAATGGGCTAAAATAGGGTCTAGTAGGTCCTAAACCATCCCAAAATTTCCTAAACAGATCACAACACTAGGATAAGGTCAAAATTAGGTCAAAGTTGGTGAAAATAGGTCATGGGTTGGTCAACAAGTAATAGATAGTACAAAAAGTTTAGCAAAGTTGCATGGTGTTCGTAGGAGGAACTTGTGATACCACAAACACAGGAGAGAAGACCAGTGTGTCTGGATATCTAGCACTAAATGAGTAGACATGAGATGCATATCCTAGCCTCGTTAGGAATTTACTATATTACTTATATGCCTGAGATTAGGGAAAATTGTGGCTTGATTACAGCGCTTGTAGAGCGGTGGCATTCAGAGATGAGCTCGTTCCACCTGCCAACAGGTGAGGTGATAGTGACATTAGAGGATGTGTGGCGCATCCTCAAGATTCCTATCCAAGGATAGCTAGCAGAGTATGACCTTGAAACAAAGAGATTAGCGTTGCATCAATTTTTTAACAGTGACGATGAGGACCTTGATATCTGGGACTACAAGATCTGGTGTGAGAAATTTACGAGACAACATAACAAGCTGAGTGCAGTGATATGTGGGGTGATTCCATGTCTACTAGTGCTTGACAGGCAAGGCCATGGATTCCCTATCGGCTGGGGGAGAGTCTTATAGTTCATGATCATGGAGGGTACAATGTTTGCATGGGGTCCATGTATGTTGGTGATGACTTACTACCAGCTCCATCAGTTAGCGTACAAAGGAGGGTTATTGATTAGTAGCAGGATCACACTACTGCAGGTTTGGGAATATGAGCACATAGCTATCTTTTGACCCATTTCTCAGAGGATCATACAACCAAACATGCCATACATGTACTATTATTGGGGAGCTCTTGCGCAGGGGCCACTAGGCTATATATTGTATTTCAGACATGATATTCTTAGGGATTTCACGGGGTGACCATACAAATATTTACCTAGATGGGATGATGACAGAGATAACTTACCCTATTTCCAACATGAGAGGTACCTCATCAGGAGGACTATCATGGGTCACATGGTGATCAAGATTTAGCTAGCAGAGAGAGTAAACAGGTAGTTTGGAGAGACACAGGGAGTACCGATAGGCACAACATTGTTTGCATGATTAAGTGGTGAGATCAGGGCATGGGTTACAACACTCTAAACTCTGGTAGCATACGCAGAGTTTGAGCAATTTTGGCTTAGATAGTGGGGACCAGGTGCAGATATATCACATGTAAGGATGACAGATAAGTATGAACGATGGTTTTCCAAGCATAGGCCTGTTCCTCAGACAGATGCGACAGTGTCAGTACCGAGGGTGGGGATGGCTAGGGATGAGAGCACGGAGGAGGAGGATGAGGATGAGGATGATGAGGAGGAGGATAAGGAGAGTGACGAGGATGGGGATGATGTTGATAGGGATCTTGGTGATATGTTGATGCAAATGGATGAGGACAGGGATGATCCACTACATGAGGATGACATACAGGTGCCTGATGATAGGTTTGAGGATGATAGGCAACAGAGACAATGCATTGTAGAGTTGACGAGCCAGATAGACCAACTGACACTTGTAAAGAGAAGAGATAGATGTGATGATGAGATAAGGAAGGATATATATGCATGAGAATGGAAGATTCGAGAGTAGAGGTTGACATAGATCATTGAAGAGCTTTGACTGAAACTATCTACGCATTGTAGATGCTTTTTTTTTCATTATTGAGAACACTTTGTAACAAAAAAATTTTTTTTGTAAGAGTTGTAAGCTTAGATCGTCCCTAACAGGTTGTTGTATACCTTTAACAGGCTTGTTATTCCTTTAACAATAAAATGTATGGTATAATATTCACCTCCTACCAGGGCTAGGTCTCCTAACATGGACACTATACTTTAGTGCATGTTTGTGGGTACCATCCCCACCGGGGTTTTCCCTTGACTAGAGTTTCCTTGACAACAAATAATGGTGTTATGAGTTTTGTGTTATTTTTTTATGTTATTTTTATTTAGGTAAGCTTATGGTTTATTTGGAATTGGTTTAAGTTTAATTTGAAGTGTTGTAGTACAGATTCATCCCCCGCTCAGTTTTACTCAATCACAAAAATTGGTATCAGAGCTATTGGCCCTTGAAGAGAAAGCCAAACATCTTAAGGGAGATCAGAAAGGATTCAAAAAATTTGCAAGAGAATTTTGAAGCAGTACTTGAACACCTTGATAAAGAAAAAGAAATAAATGGTGACCTAAGATTCAATTTAAGAAAATATGAGTGATTCATCAAGAAACTAAAGGATCAGCTTGAACTTTCCATAAATCAGAGACATGATCTTATGGTTTAGCTAAAAGAATATTTAGACAATTATAATTCATATCAGATAAAGCAACTTGAACAAGAGAATGATATTTTGAAGCTTGAGAATGAAACTATTGCTAAAGAGATTCAACAAGAAAAGAATGCTAAGATCAAGACTAAAGAAGCTTTGAAAGATGCTAATACTCTGATGGGAAAAATGAAGATTGAACTTGGCCATTACAAGAACAAGTATCTAGTATTGGAGAAATATAATCAGATCATAAAAGGTGAACTTGTTGAGACAAAGAAACACATTGAGAAACTTCACATGAGAAGTGACCTAATCGATGAATAGAGAGATAGATAGAAACCTAAATGTGATATGACTGGTATTGGCTTCAATGAAGCTGAATGTTCTCAGAATCAAGAAGAAAAATCTGATGCGAAGATTGATGAAGAAAAACCTATTCTTGAAGAACATAAAGAAAAAATCAGACCTTTTAGAGGTAGATGTTTCAGATGTAACAAGTTTGGACACATGAAGAGAGATTGCAGAGGTAATACCCCTTTCAAAAATTTTCCTAGTTATTTTTTTAATTGTAATGCATATGGGCACAAGAAGTAGAATGCATGAAACCTGATCAATCTAGATACAGACAAGATTACACCAAAGAGGAACCAATAGCTAATATCACATGTTACAAATGTAATAACCTTGGACACATTGAAAGGAATTGTAAATTGCAAGTTAATTAGAATAGAAAACCTCCTATATGCTACAAATGTAACAATCTAGGTCATATAACAAATTTTTGTAGGTATAATGGAGTAAATAATAGAAGAGTATGACCACCTATGGATACAAAGAAGACTGATAGTGATATTGGTAAAAGTCTTGGAGAATACAAGAGGGATTTTGACAATTGTTTCAAGAAAGAAGAAGATAAAAAAAGTGGTAAGGCATGGAGAGTCAAAGATTCCAATGAGATATTTGTTTAGGGAGAGACAATAGATGCTACTAGATCTTTGCCTGATGCTAACAAAGTGGAATTGACCTAAATGGTCGATCATGGCCTTGGGGGGAGCATTGGATGAAGACAAGAGATTATATCAAGCCCATGATTCTGAGGAGTAACCTCCAACGAGCTTAGTTGTGATATGTGTAGACATCATACAACTTATATCTATGATCACAACATTAGACAATGCATATTATATGATCTTGCCCACCATTTTTGAAAACACTGTAGCTGCCAATTTTATATATTGAAGAACAATAGTCTTCTATGAGGACGAGGCAAACTATGCTGAAGATCCTGAAAATTCTGAACCATGGCGAACCAGGCCGAAGACACCCTTTCTCTGCGTTACTAGTTTTATGTTACTCAGGTAAATCAGTTTTGGATTTTGAGATAAATATTTTCTTTTAAATATTTTTTCTCTATGCAATTTCACAATAGAAACACTTCATTTATAGCATTTCAAAAACCTTAGAATTTACAGAATAAACCCAAATTTATTGACTTAGGCAAGTGACATCAAATATAAAACTAGATAATTAAAAAGATCAATTTGGGCATTCAAACAATATGTCTATCAATCGAATATAGGGAAATAAGGAAAAAACCTTGACCAACATAAAGTAGATGCATAAACTACACAAGCCATAACTTGCTTTCAAAATAAATGAAAAATCAATGCTGATAGAGGAAGACAAAAATACTAAGATGATTGAATGACTAAAATGGGCTCAACATTTATGCAATGCGTTCAACCAGCAACCAAAGAATTCCTCTTACAAGAGGTGTCATAAATGCAATTTTATCATCATCTCCCATTTGTAAAGAACATTATAGATTTGTTTTTAAAATCTTAAATTCAGTACAATTCTTCCCCTCTAGACAAAAATTCATACATTTTTGAAAAAAATGTTGGGAGATTAGTTGTGGGTTTCTGCTATCATTTTTAAGAAGTATAAATTTTGGCACTTGAGACCAAGGTAAGTGTCGAGAAGAACAAAAATTTGATATCCAATAGTATGAACTATCTTCCTTTGGAGGTTTTAGTTGGAATTGAAGAAATATATCTTGCTTTTGTTGTAATTTATCTGTTGTCCTGAGGTGATAGCATAATCATCCATGAATTTTTTTTATTCCCTAGTTTCAATGATAAAATATGCTCCCAACAAGAATGTGTCATCCACAAATTTTTGCAAGACCTCAGGGGGTAAGGAGGACATTACTTTCATACACTTAATTTTGGCACTTCTTGCCATGGAGGAAAAATTCATGCCTAGAGCTTCTGCAACCATGATGAAAAGGTAAGGCGAAAGGGGTTCACCTTTCCTAAGTCCCTTCCTAGCATTAAAGAAACCCAATGGATACCCATTAACCAACACAAAGTAATGGATACTTTCAACCACCTCCTTAATAATTTTAATAAATCTCCCTTGGAACCCCAACTTCAAAATCACAACATACATATAAAATTCCAATTGACTTTATCATATGCCTTAGAAATGTCCAACTTAAAAGCTATACTTGGATTCCTGCATCGCTCCATGGAGTGAATAACCTCATTAGGGGTAATATAAGCATCCATAATCTTCCTTCCATGAACAAACCCCTTTTGAGAGGGGACTATAAGTCTATCAATGAGGGGCTTGAGTCTATTTACAATGACATTCAAGAAGATCTTATAGGTAGTATTGCATAAGATGATAGGACAAAAATATGACATATACTTTGGGTCTGGGATTTTAGGGACTAGCACAATTTAAGTATTATTAAGTTTCTTACAAAGCTTACCCATTCTGATAAAGTCCTTGGTATCTATGGTAAAATCATGTTTGAACACCTCCCATAATTCATGAAAAAAGGATGGAAGAAAGCCATCTGGCCCTGGGGCTTTTTAGGAACCCATAGAAAAGATCGTTGTTTTCACTTCTTCCTTAGTAACTACACAAAAGAGATGATCATTGTTAGCATCATCCAACACAGAGGGGAGGGAGTTTAGAAACTTTTCACTCTAGTTGGTATTTACCAATCTCCCATAAAATCCCTCATCGGAGAGGCTGGGGTAGATCTACTATCATGTGAAATAATGATAGACTTATTGTCCTCCACCATCAAATCAGTGGTAGCCATGGAGGAAAATCTTGGTCCTACACCTGTGCTCATGGTAGGGGTAGATCATACCATGTCCCCCCATTGTTCTTTTCTAGCAATGACCTTAGTATTGTTGACCAACATTGTGAGAGAAGGTAGAGCCTCCATGCCATCCCACGACATAGAAATGTCTAAAGAAACCACAACATCCTTTCCTATGGTACCATTTAGTAACTCACCATTATTTTCCTTAGTTTGAGGATTCTCTCCTTCCTCCAATGTCGGGCTCTTATTGATTTATAAGCTGGAGGAATAACTACTTTTCTTATCTGGTGTTTCTATGAGGTTTAGAATGCCCTCCAAAAAAGGGTATTAATGTCCCTCTAAACCTTGAAGGTTTATTATTAGGGTTAGGTATTTATTTGGTTTAGGTTAAGTATTAGGATCATAGTTCAATTTGGTTTAACATTAGAAAAATGATTCAATTAAGATGATGATTAGGGTTTATTTTGGTTTGGTATTAGGGTTAAAGTTGGACTTATTTTGGAGTTAAAGTTAGGATTCAATATAGTTTAGTGTTAAATTAGATTTTTTGTTAGGATTTAAGATTAGGGTTAGGTTTCAATTAGTTTTAGGGTTAGTGTTCAATTTTGTTTAACATTAGGGTTGGGGTTAGGTATAGGTGAACACATTAACCATATTTTAATAAGGTTTAGGGTTCAATTTTTTTTAGTATTCACTTATATTTATTATTAGGTTTTAATTAAGTTGGTGTTAGGGTTAGGTTTCATTTTAGTTAGGATTTCATAATGGTTAGGATTGAATTTCCATTAGCATTTTATAAGGTTTAGGGTTCAATTTTTTTTACTGTTCAATTAGCTTTTGTATTAAGATGTAATTTAGTTTACTACAGAGGTTAGGATTTCATTTGGTTAAGAGTTGGGGCTAGGTATCAATCTATTTAAATATTAAATTAGTGTTTTTAATTGAAAAGTATTTCCAAGGGGTAGCTCCCATTGATTTAAAAGAAAAAACCTATTACTGTAACTCTAGCATGATGCCTTCACTGAGCTCAAAGGCCAGAGAGAGAGAGAGAGAGAGAGAGAGAGAGAGAGAGAGAGAGAGAGAGAGAGAGCTTGACCTTTGTGGAAGCTTTTATTATTAATTTTTTCAANAAGGAGAGAGAGAGAGAGAGAGAGAGAGAGAGAGAGAGAGAGAGAGAGAGAGAGAGAGAGCTTGACCTTTGTGGAAGCTTTTATTATTAATTTTTTCAATGAAATAATTAAAATATGATAGTTTAGATGCATGCAAGTTGATTTGTATGATTTTTCTTGGGAATATAATTTCTTGCATATTTATATTAGTCATTTTGTAGTAATTATGTCTACATGAAAATAGAAATTGAGAGTTCAATGCTAGATCCAAGAAATATCTAAAAATTGTATGTTCATTGAAACAACGTGACTTGATCCTATAAAGGCTTACTGCATGCAAACCAAACCAAAGGATGTAAAGAAACAAATAAAACATTCTCAATTGTAAAAACCCATATTTTAAGACCATATCAAATCTACCTTGACTTAGAAATTTTTTATTTCTTAAAATAAATGAGTCTAATGATGCAATTGTGATGTTACAACTTGATACCTCGTTCCATCCCTAGAAATTCTCTTACCACTCTAAAGAACTTTGTGAACTAGAATTCAATGGTTCTACAAAATCTCCTTGAAGAAATCCAAAAGAAATGCTTATTTCACAGAAACAACGATCAATCTTGAAAGCTAACGCTAATGACAAGACCCTTAACTACATACACCAAAACTAAAAAAGGGAAAAGAAAATGAACCTATTAGTAACATGCTAAGGTTGCTGATACTGAAAAGTCCTAGTAACCATTGGGATTGGTTTCTTATGTCATATATTTGTTACGATTGTCCTATTTTAATTAGTGTTGTCTTAGTTTCAAATGCTAAACAAATGGACTAACTCTACACAATTTTCTAGATAGTGTACTAAGCTTCATTCTTTGTAAAATTTCTATAAAATATTTTAACTAACCATTTTGATGTTATCATTCAACTTAATAATTTCAAAGTTCATACATAACATAATTATTAGTAAGATACTATAAATAATTACTAGTTATTAATATTTTGCCTTTGAATTAATAAATGAATTAGATAGATTTTAAAGTTGTTACATCATTCAAAAGACCAATCACAATTAAATGTATCATTTAAACTAAAAACAGTAAAAATTTATCTTCATTATTCACTATTTTTATTCGAAAAAAAAAATCTTAAAAAAAATAATTCAAATTTAAATTCATCTTTAAAAACTTTAAAAAAAAAAAAATATCATTGTAATGAGAATCTGATGAGTATTCCCTTTCAAAATATATCATTGTAATGAGAATCTGATGACTATTCCGTTTGAAACGAGTTTGATGATTTTTTAAACTAATTTGGTCCCTCTAATCTTAAAATACGAGATAAATTTAAGGCGAAAACTCCCGCGAGAGAGAACTGTTACTTCGAGGAAGCCATTAAATTAAATTCTAACGCATAGCGTCTTTTCCACCTATTCCTACCCTTGTTTAGAATTTGCATTTCAGATAAAGAATGCTTACGATGTCATAATAAATTTGAATGCCTGATATAATGTGAATGTGAATCTGAATTCCATTTCAAATGAGCTTGAAGAATGTTTAACCTAATTTGGTCTCTCTAATCTTAAAATACAAGAGAAATTGAAAGGCAGAAACTCTCGTGAAAGAGAACTTTCACTTCGAGGAAGCAATTAAACTAAATTTTATTGTATTGTGTCATAGACACGACCAATCAATTTTAACATATTCTCCAAAGTCTGTTGTCGTAGCATGCAAAATAAAATAATAGCGTAGTAAACACATTATGGAAAATATCTGATTTGAGCGATTTAAGCTATCATACTAAAATAGATTGAGCGGGTTTCGGGTGAATTTCATCTAAAAGAGGCTGACATATTTTCTCCGCAGTTGGCATCATTGTTAAATTTATTACATTATCAATTCTAAAATTCTAAAAATTAAGAAATTACATCCGGATAATGCCAGTTTGTACTGCACTGCCAGACTGACACTTTCGTACTGAATGACGCTAGTGAAAGGACAAGATGGTATGGTGTGGGTGTATGCATATTTTCTGACAACTCATTGGTATGCTTGTGTGTAATAAGTTCATAAATGCAATGTACTGTGAGTATTGATTAATATTTCACTATTTTCATCCCTATTCTCCTCAACTAGTACGTCATCCCACAGGGAAGGAGGAATTGCTTCTATCGGGTTTGAATCCTTTGCAATTAAATTGTATCATGCTTTCTTTTTGAAATATCAAAGAAATCAATTATTGAAATAAGAGCTACCTATACATTTGATGTGTTGTGAGTATTGATTAATACTCGACTCTTTTTGTCACTTCTTTGTGTGGGGAAATGCACTTACAACTTGCATGTGGTCCACGGTGGAGGATGAATGAATGAAGGAATTTTATTGATGTCCACGAAACCAGTGGTTTAAGGGACAAAGAGAAAAATAATTGATCTGCATGCTGAATCTTCTCCATGTTGATTCTACCATTGTGGATACGAAGTAAGAAAGTTGTCATTTTGTATAATCTTTGCCTCTTCAAAAAGTTCATTCAGACTATTCACCTTTAGGTTGTATTCACATTGGCTGGGAATACCTTCACATGTTGTACATTCTTTGATAAAACCCCATTCCATTGCCACCACCCCTTTGTAGCAAAAATTGTAGGTTCTTTCTTCCCACACCTCTTTGAGTACTTTCCATCTACCAGTTTCAAATCTAAAATGATGAGAGTTAGTCCTCAATAGAGCAATTAGAATTTTGACCTTTCCTTCAATTTTGGATCTTAAATAGTCTTTATCACCATGCTCCCACATGGGGTTAAATTCTTTGACATAGTAAGTTTTTTTTCTACCTCACTGGTTTTCCCACATGGCAGTCTTGAATTACTCAAATTTAATTGATATGAATAGGAAAAGAGTACTAGTAGTAGTCGAGTATGTTCTAATAGTTGTATATTCTTTGTGCACTTAATACTTCAATTATTAATTTTAAAGGAGTTAAAAATAATAAATAAAAGTCTTGTAACAAGTTTCACAGGTACCAACAGCGGATCATTTTTTAACTTTTTTGATTGATAATTGATCCATTTGTGCACCATCGCTTGGAAATTTGTGCATGATTCACTAGACATTTGTCCATAATTACTTAGAAATTTTGAGTGCACAATTTTTGGGGCATTTTTAAATACGCATTGATGAGACTTTGAAATGACAACTTTTTGACCCGTTGACACTTATAAAGTTTTACAAGGAGCTTCATTAAGTTCCAAAAACCCAAAAAAAAATTTGTAAGCAGTTAAGTCACAAACGGAGAACAAATTTTTTTTTTGAATCAGATGTATAATTTAGACTCTATAGGTGTGCAAAGTTAGCTATAACAGCTATTGGTATGATTCTCCTAATTGCTTCTAGGTTTAGTAAAAGAATCATTCATTTTTAGAGGTTTGATCTCATCTACAAAGATATAACATCTTATATCATTCCTATAGGATCATCTACATATTGACCTATGTTCAACAAAGAGTGAATTTTAGTGAGCAAAGCATAGAATGTGAGACGTTTTTTATATTTGAAAGAAAAGAAACAATTTGAATTTTACACAATATATCATGTAAAAAGTCGTAAATAATTATCCATCAAATAACTGCATTGTCTACGGGAGATTTGCATGTTATAAATCCTATTTATCAAATGATCTTATGATGCTAGAGTTGTGTCATCTTCATAGGTGAATTAAAAATTTTGTCAACGTCTCTCACAACAACTTCATTCCCTATAACAAATAGTTGTATCTTGGGTGATAGATAAGTAGTAGTCATTGTGTTTTAGCATGCATACAATTATTATTTATTATGCCTGATGTATGAGATTAAGGAAAATATAAATATCGATTTCTGCCATTTGTGGTGTTAATGTGAGAAATCGAGCTATATACAAACTTGTAATTGGATCCTTTTGATATTTCTTGAGAATATTTAGTTTGATCCTTCACATATGTTTAAATCAATTATTATTCTCTATTTATTTTTATTTTTTATTTTTCATTTTGTAGACTTTTTTATATGGTCTAAAGACTGAATTGAAGTCCTGTGATGATTCTTTGTGTGAACTCTTTCATCCTTTTATTGTTTGTGCCTTCTAATTTTTGTATGCATATCTACTAGCGTACTGCCCATCATATCATTTGTTAAAATGAACCTTCACTATGCTTTGATGATTGTCCATCCCATGTTCCAAGGCTCTCATTTTATCATAGCAGGGAGGATGCTGGCAAAGGTTGTTGAATCTGGCTGTGTGCCTAATGTCTATGTGATACTGCTTATTACATAGTGAATCTCATGGAGAGAACTTAGTAATTGAAACTGGTGATTTATCATTCAATAGATATTTTGTTTGTTGGATAAAGTTTCTTGAAAGTGGATGTTAATCAGCAGTGCCTGTTGGCACCCTTTTGGTGGATTTTTTCTCTGAGTTTGCATAGTCCATTGGTAGCCTCGAGGATGAGGTATTACTGTTATTTTTCTATTTTTTAACTCATGTATGCATCAATTCAAGATCATATAAGGCGAGTCGGGAAAGGTTATAGAGAGTTTTTAAACATTTGAGGCTTATCAGGTGTGTTAGATTTTACAATTTTCCAACAGCTTTGGATCATATATTTTGGGTTATTTTATGATCATTTGCATATCTATTAAATTTGGTGAAGTTTTAAATTAGCTTAATCACCACATTGTTAAATTGGGTGCATAGCTTATAATACTCTTAAATCTTTGTAGGAATTTCAGTTTAATTTGAAAGAGCCATTTTTGAAGGGCTTTTGATTGATTAAATTGATTTCATTTGCAGGCACTTTCTACAATTTGCAAAAAATATCAATTAATTCAATCCAGGACATTACATTGTGTACCAAACCTACCCTAGTGCGGCAATTCAAAAATACTGAGCGATCCACTTAGCATTGAAGTTTTGTCGAGTCGCATTAGCACTGTCTCAGAAGGAATATTTAGATTCCCAATGTTCGTAGGATACTATCTATGAGAGAAATTGCAAAATTATTCAATATGTTTGGAATAAGTCTGCACCATTTACACAGTGCAACGTTTTCCACAGATAGACTCTTGCCCTAATGTTTGAATCTTTCATCAGTATTGAAGTGGTTTCATTCGAAAGTCTACCTTGTAATGCAATTTGGACCAGATGGCTTGGGGTTAGCTTGTTGCAGTCTAATTTTCCTAAATGAAGCCTTGTACATGCAATGAAACATTGTAAATTGGTGAGAAGTTCGGCACATGCTTAAGAACTAGAGATGGAATATGCAACTTTTTGGGGTCTGCTGTTGTAAATGATAAAGTATATGACTTAAATATACAAAACCAAATATTGACTGATGAGATGAGGATTATTATCCAATAGTAAATTACAAGTACGTATTTATTATAGACCTGGATCGTCTTCGAATGCCTCAGGGAGGGAGTATCAATGAAAAGATGAGATCTAGATCTTGGATATTCTAATATATTAATATAATATCAAAATATGTTACAAAAGAGTCCAATAGTGAGTTTGAGAATTGACTTCTTCCACATTAAGTTTTCATCCTATATCTTATCTATTTATTTATCATTTCTTCTTTCTGTATTAAAATAAAGTAAAAATGACCTCAAATAGTGCAGATATAAAAGCATAACATTGATATTAAACTTCTGCACTTTAATTTATAAAGCTTCCCTCTAATTATCAATACTTGCGGCAAGACAAATAAACGAGAATATAGAGAATCATTATAATGCTGCAACCATATCCATAAAATTCCTAGATACCATCTTCACCATAGGCATGGTGAATAATTAAGATTGTTCTACTGCTCAGCTATTTTCTAATCGTCTCTGGCTATATATATATCTTGAACTAGTTGACCTGTGAATAAGAAAAATAACAATCACAGTGGGATGTGGATATATGAAATTAACAACTTTGCTAAATTGTCTCATAAAGGTGAGGAAATAATAGACATTGTTCAAAGAACATGGATATTGGATAAAAACTCAACTAATCGGGAAGTCAAAGATGTGAGTGACGCAAAACCTATTGAAGAACTTCAAATTAAAGATGGTGAAGAAAATGTTGGATAGCATATTAAGAATGATGAGAAACAATTACTGATCAGAACTCTCTTTGATGAATGATGAGAGACAAGTAGTGGTTGATGCAATTGCCCAGATTTATCGGTGAAAAAATGAAACTGCATAGCCAAACAAGAAACATACTAAGCAAAATCGCACATAACAGTCAAAGAACAAATAATTTGCATGTAATTTAATAAATCCACATTTCCCCATTGCCATGTCTATAGAGTGTGAAACATGTGGAAGCATAGCCAGGGCACGGGGCTCTAAAAGAAAAGTTGCCACGTTATTTAATTTTCTTCAAGTACATAGTACCATTCTATTTTCAGCTAATTTTTCAAAGGGAAAATAAAAATACCACTGGCAAAAAAGAGGCCAGCCAATAGAAAAAAAGGAGATAAAAAATAAAAATCTCAATTTAATAGAAATATTTGCCTAGATCATAGGATAAAGGGAGGATGTGCGATTCCTAAGAGGCAAAGTAATTCAATTCAGTGCATCAAAAACATTAGTCTCCTGCTCTAAAAGCAGGGACTAATAAGCCAACATAAGCTAAATGTAGGAAGAAAAATGATGTATCTACCTAAGGAAATGATGTGTGTGGACTAATATGGGACTTCAATTATGTTCTTGTACTTAATTTAGTACTTAAGAAAATGTCTCGTCTCCAAATGATAAACATGTTACATAGATGCTAGAGAATGAAAATAAAATGGAAATAGAATTACAAGAATGAGAAACAAAACATTAGAATTACTATCATGGTTAGGACACATGGATTCCCTTGCATTCTTAATGAACATAAGAAAGATCACTATGTCTATATGACTTCGAAATGTTGGAAAGTTGTGGACTCATACAATGGCAAGAAAAGTAGTAACTTTTACTAAAGATATACCACATATTTAAGTAGAAGAGTTTATAAGCATAAATACCAAAGGAAGATGCTTCATTTGTTATGTTATAAAGAAGCTATGGATTATCAGTGAGGACTCCCAACATCTAGGGAAGAAGAGGACCTAAACCAAAGTGTCTTCCCTTCATCTTTCTTTTTAGAGGGCGCAAGAACATCTTCAATCAACATGTGTTTCCCTTTCAGATGGAAAATGCCTGAACTTGCATGTGGAATCCACCACGCTTGCATCCCACAGTCCTCTTCTCCCCCACCCAACGAGAATTTCTCATCGGTCTCCTCTTTTTCTGTATGATGTCCATGGAAATACTTTTTATTACAATATAAATGAAAAGAACCAAAAAACCATTAGGAATCAAGACAATTATGAATCATTTTCAAAACCATAAAATAATTAGGAATGGGTTACAATCGAACCATCTTCATAGCTTGAGGCCAAATTGCTCGTACAACTTTCCTTTCTTACAATTTTCAAACCATTAACTTCAAGAATCGCTGGAACTAAATTCTTGATCATACTACCTACTCCCTTGGAGGGCACTGTAAAATTTGAATTTGGTATAACTTCTATAAGTTTTTTTTTTCAGATGCACTAGCAAAGCTGTTTATAAGTTTAATTCAATGTATTAATTGAATTTTATACGAAAGGTAGTGAATATGATGCTTGGAAGATCATTATGAACCAAATAAATCTATGCATTTTCTGACAGCTCATTGAAATGTTTATGCATGAGTATTAATTAATATTTCACTATTTTCGTCACTACTTTCCTCAACTTATACGTCGTCACACAGGGAAGGAGGAATTGATTATGCTCGGTTTGAGTTTATAGAGTTTGAAATGTCTTTTGGATTTGAGAAAGAAAAAAAAAGAAACAATTTGAAAGTTTTACACAATCTATCAATCAAGGCTTCTAACATAGTGCATGTAAAAATTCATAAATAATTATCTATTATATTCATAATTAAGAATATCTTACATTTGTAAAATTTTGATACTCTCTTTAATGAAATCATTTTGTTTCACTAAATTCAAATAAAAAAAATGTCATTAGCACAAAATGCAAGGTCAAAAAAGGAGGATGAAATATTTAAACTAATTAGATCAATCGACTACTTAGAAAGTATTTCGAAAGTAAAAATCGAAGGAAAGTTTTTATCTTAAAAAATAGATATTTGTCTTTTCATTCTCTCTTTTGTATAGTTTTGATTCTCTCAATCATGAGGGTGCTTTGCTTTTGGTTGTAAAATAAACAACAATAGTTAGCACATATTCAAAAGGAATGGGAATCTAAATTGAATCCATAAAGGGAAATAATAGAGCAAGGGGATTATAAGAAAAAATTTGGTGGATATTCTTGGAAGGTGAAACTTTTTTATTAGTTTTTTCCATTAGGCTAATATAGTAATAATTTTACAAATTTTTTTCCCTAGTGATTAAAAGAATAGGCTAGATAAATTAGAATGTAGTATTTTCTATTTTGTTATAAACTTGATTTTTGGTATAGTGTAAATGTATATTTCTTATGTTTTTAAACTGTAAAAATAATGAATTTGTTTCTATATTTGATTAAAACAATTTGATGCTTATACACAAACTTTAAGGGATAAGACATTTTATTAGAGGGGATAATTAAAACTTACATAATTTATTGCTTATATTTCCATAAATGTGATTAAATGTCCAATTTTTTTTTATAGATAAGTTAAAGCTTTATTTAATATGTGTATAATTTAAATAGAATTGAAACTAAGATTAGTAGTAATTTTTTTAAAATTTTTTTGTAACAATTATTATATTAATTATATTAAAAAATAATTTTTTATTATTATTATAATTATAAGTTATATCAAATTATAATCATAATTATAGGATTCTATATTAAATAGAATATACTTAATTAAATATAATATTTTTATTTACAAAATTAGAAAGGAAATACTAGCTATTATGTGGCATTTGTCTAACCTCAAATGATGTTCAATTAGTTTCCAATTTTGAATATAATGAATTTTTTAAAAAGTGACTACAATATTGAAACCTTTGAAAATGTTAAACATAAAATTGAAAAGTTGTAAAATGTTATGAAACACCTAGATAAAATATAAATATTAAACCATGCTACTAAAATTTCATTCTATAATCCTATAGGCTGATAACATTTACAAAATTTTGTAAATAAAAGACATGAACAATGCAACTCAATGAATCTTCAAGTTACATAAGAGGAGAGGAACTTTGTGAAGAAGAAAACAAACTTCATTAAGATATCTAATAAATCTAAATTACTCGCTAGATTTAGTTACTATGAGTCCTCCATCGCAAAGTTCTTTCCCTCCATACCACACATAATTCACTAGTTTTCCCAAAAAACTCTAATTCTATGGTTAATCTAACTCTCGTATTATGGTTAATCTATATCTCACAAACCCAAATGTTTTTATTAATTAATAATAGTTTATAGTTAGATGATTTCATTAATTAATCATACTTTATAATTAAATTAGTATATGTGAGATATTAATTTTTAATACTATATTAGTAATCTATTTGATTTCCGTGGTCTTGAAAAAATATTATACTAGTACAACTTAATTTATAAATTTTAACTCAAACTAAAGATAAATAGTATAATTTTTTTTATAGATAAATAATCTAATAAATATAATAATATTGTAAATTTTTTGTATTAATATAGAAGAAATAATATAATTAGGATTGTGACATAGAATAATAATTAACTTGTTTAAAAGTTAATTTATAATTAATATACAAATAATTTTAAAATTATAATATACAAAATATTAATTTTAAAATAATGAAATTCTTCTATTAATGGAGCTATGAAGGTTAATCTTAGTAAAAAGCCTTGAGATGGAGTGACTTGGAGTGCCTCATAAGTTGGATGGATCAAAATAAATTTTGATGGCGCTTTGAAAGGCAATCCTTGATCGAGTCATGCTAGATGCATAACAAATGATCAAAAAGGAAATATTCTTCCAGAAAGATCAATTTTCCTCTGGGAGGACATAGATAATCTAATTGAATTAAGGGCCACTCTATTGGGGCTATAAGTGGGAAGAGGGATTAATGTGAGCCAACTACACCTTGACAGAGATTTCCCAATCACCATCAATGCCATAAGGAAAAATGTTACACTTAATTGGAAGCTTGATCAATAAATAATACCAATTTGAGAATTAGTAAACGTAATTTTGAACTTCAAGCTGACTCATGTATATTTAGAGGGAAATGGCTTGGTTGTTGAGCTTGTGAATAAGATGATTGTGGAGAGAGTGGTTACATGATATTGATTTTTTTGACTATGCCAAATTAAATATCTTTATTTACTTAAAATAAACTTAATGAGATTGAGGCTTTTAATCGTTACTTATTGCCACTCAATGTGATAACAAAATCTACATGATATACATCAAAGATGCATTGGTTTGTGTACCATTTACCCTCAAGCATAATGGAATTCAATGATTACAGAACATGTCATGATATTTTTTTGTGAATAAAGATGACGTGTCTATCCCTTGTAATGTCATGGGAAGATAAACCAACTGGAAAAGGACAAAGCCTTGGGTCATACAAAAAAATTCACCTTTGAAAAATTAATCACTTGATCTAGTGCATATTAGTGAAAATTTAATTTGATATTTAGAGATGGTGTCATTATGTCATGGAGTGGTGGTGGGTGTCATCAAAATTTTGAGGACAAATTGTAATTTGTTATTTATTTCCTATGATAGCTCTCATTTGCTCATTGTTTTTGTCTAGGATTGTAAAGAAAATAGGGATGAAAATAGACACCCCTTTTAGACTGATTTCTAATCAAAGGAAAATGTCTCATTTAGAGGAGGTGACGATGAAAAGGCCTTAATCCATACTCAACTATTTACATGGCCCAATATTTCATGAGGTGAAGGAAACATGGGGGGAGGAATTTCTAAAATCCTTCCATAGGCATGAGGTCACTATCAATGTCTCTACCATGTTCTTGGTGATAGTGGTGAAGATGGAAGAGTCAAAGGATGGGATTAAATTATTATGCGATAAGGTCTTCTAAGAATTCTCTCTTGGGAATTGGAATATTGTTTTGGAAAATGTGGGTGAGGAGATGAGGGTTCCACTGAGCTACAAGATTATTTTGCAAGTTTTTGTTATGGGAAAGAAGTGTCCAAGATGTCAATGCTTTCTACATTTAAATCTAAGGTCTTTTAAAGCCAAAATCCTATCATTAATAGGAATATTATTTTTACAAAAAAGTTGTTGGAGGTAAAGATGAATGAAGGGAGTGAATCAGTGGCCTCAAAATTTATCCTTTAAACTTTAATCCACCAATCAATACACCTCAGATTATTAAGTCCCTACAAGATGCCTACCTTGAAATACTTGAAATAATTTACTATCTGTCAGTTTACATTGTCTGTCCTTATTCTCCTTGATTACCGATAAGTAGTAAAACTTATTTACCGATACTCAGTAAATATGCAGAGTATACCAATCAATCCAGAAATGCATATGTGAAATGTAAAATAATAATGTAGTAAACCATACACACATAACACATGGATTTTAACGTAGAAACCCTATTAAGGGAAAAAACCACTGGGACTGGTACCCCAAATTTTCACTCTTCTAAAGTGAGCCCTGTTAGGAGCCAACCCTGTTAAAGGTTACAAACACACTGTTAAGTGTGACCTTGTTAGAGAATTTTTATACATAGGTTGTCACTTAATATTTGGCATCTATTTTGCTACCATCCTTGAATCAACCTCCTTCTTAGACTGTCAATAGGTTTTAGGAAAATCTTGCTACCATCCTTGAATCAACCTTCTTCTTAGGCTATCAATAGGCTTTATGCAAATTCAATGCTACTTTCATGTATCAACCTTTTTGGCAATCTGTTAGGATATACCTCAATTATACAAGACTGTTAAGTCCTACTCTGTTAAGAGACTTGATGCTTCAATGGTTAAACTGATACACTATCACCTGTTTCTAATGCAACTTTGAATTTTAGATTTTCATATCTATTTAAGTACAATACCTCTCTGATCAATGTATCAATTCAATTCCTTTTTCTCCACACTTTCTTCTCTGTGATGTTGTGCTTCACTATTCGTCGATGTCTGTAGAATTCTTTAGCTCTCCCTTTGCTTGATTGATTAGGACTGTATGAAGTTTATCCTTCACCAATTTCTCTTCAACATCCTCTTTCTATTCACTCCCCTTCTGTGTATCTAATGGATTATGGAAATGAATTATGCTTGTCTCTTATATAGACATGGTATTCCTTAATTCTTGATTCTTGATTCTTGATTCTTGATTCTTGATTCTTGGCATGAAAAACAATCCAACCAATTTGATTTACGACTTTAACTCCTGATTTATCTCGTAGTTATCTTCTTGCAAACTATATAAATATTCTTTAAATCAATTAGTTAACTATGATTGAATAAAAAAACAACAACTAATTAAGTCTATCCTTAAGCTCTGTCAGCTAGATATTTTGTCATTTTCTAAACTCTTTGTTTTGTCAGTCAATTCTGCAGTTCATCGTCGGTGACAACTGCCAGTTCCGTCGGTGTAACTCCAATTAGCTTCAGGATCTCCGTCTATCAGGCAACATTGTCTCCTATTCCTTGGGCATCCTATGATTCTGCTTCGTCGGGCAACACTGTCTTCTACTCGTCGGGTATCACTGTGACCTTTTTCTTTGTCTTTACTGATGGTGTGCACTCTGTCAGTGTTGTCTGTCACTTAGTGAATACTTGACTTTTATGCATTGTTGAAAGCATAATCACTATTCCATTGATTCTCTAAAGTCTTTGGCATTATGTACATGACCATACAAATGATATCAAGTTGACATCAATGAAAATACAAATCATTAACTGATTTAATGTTTTGGATCATCTTCAACTTAACATTATCAAACATTTAATCAGTTACATGTCATCAATCTCTCCCTTTGGCATTGATGGAAACATACTATATTATCACACTATACTATTTCTAATACAATATGAAATACAATTGTTGAGATTCATCAAATTACCAAACAGTTTTTTTTTATAACTGATAGAAATGTTTGATGACCGATAAGCTCTTTGTTAGCTTAGATTTGATTCTTGCAGCTTTGTTTGTTTCTTTTTCTGATGTGTTGTGTTCTCTTTTTGTGTCAATTTCTCTCTTTTGACTGTTCTTCTTCTTTGATGTCTCTGTCTTTTGTCAGTTACTCTCCCTTTGTATATGAATTCTTCATACAAATTCTCTCTCTCTCTCTCTCTCTCTCTCTCTCTCTCTCTATGGATATGATCTCTCCCTGTTTGGAGTAATCTGATAATGAATAGTTTCTGATGATAATATGGATACATTCTCTCCCTTTGACAACAATGCCAAATAAATATTTTACAAATATCTAACATTCATGTCAAACAATGATTTTCTTCTATCCATGATATATTCCTTGAATTTCCCCTATCCATCATCAATACAACATTATGCTCTGGTGCTCATTTCTGATATATACTTTTATGTATATAGATGTAGCTTTGAAGTTCATCTTTTTCTTGCGTCAATCATGATTGATATTCTGAGAATATATGGCTGATGCAGCCTTCAGTCCTTTACTAACTGGTAGACATGGGTTTGAACCCTAGTCTCTTTCTCAAGTACTCAAATGTATCCATGGGCAGTGGCTTGGTGAAGATATCAGCTAATTGTTCTTTTGATTGCACATATTCAAGTATCACCTCTTTTTCTTGAACTTGTTCTTTTAAATAATGATACTTGATGGCAATGTGTTTAGTCTTTGCATGCAT